>CAIGRB010018159.1:1636-65195 GCA_903798255.1 Fraxinus quadrangulata | reverse complement strand
AACATGAGGAGAAAATAGATAAAGGATAGAAGGAAGGACCAACATTGCACAAAAAGATAATATTGGGGATCGAACTGTATAAGTGACAAAAGTTTAAAGATTTATGGTTGCAATATTGTGTGTGCATAGGAGAGGTCAATTCGCAGGGGTCGAGGGGGCAACGCCCTTTGTAGGGGCTCGGGGGCAACGCCCTCTAAAGGAATTCTGATTTTCATATATGTATGTAATGAATTTTTCTTGTATTAATATATAATTTGTAAATGATTGTATTTTGTTTTTCATGTTTTTGAATTCAATTATTAATAAGTTAAATTGTATTTAGATTGTGTAAAATGTATGCAAATGTTATTACATAAATTTAATTAAGTTAAATAATGAAATATTTATTTTTTTAGCAAAAATAAATAAATAAATAAGTAATTTCAAAAATATAAAAGTATTTTTTTAACAAAACACAGCGTGGAGTCGCACTCCGCGAAGTACACGGAATACACCTCCGTACAGCGCGGAGCACTCCGCACAGCGCAGAGTGTGAATTCACTCCGCACTGCGCTGAGTGAATACTCCGCGCTGCGTGGAGTTTTCTCTACGCACAATGCGGAGTCACGCTCCACCTTCGCAACCTGGTCGGGTAGATCGATTTCCATTTCGAAGTGGCAAACTATTTGCATAACAATAATAAACAAATAAATAAATTATAAAAAATATATTATCTCAAACTAATGGTTTTCCACTAAAATTGAAGTTTGCTCAACAAAATGGTAATCCGATAGCATCGGTAAAACTTTAGCAATGAAAATTGACAAAGTTTTATTCCAAAACAAAAATCATATAACAGGACAAAATCTATATGTGCTGTAAAACGAAAGACTGTTAAATAACAATTGAAAGAAAAATTTTAATGGAGACATACATATATAAATAAACATAGGAAGGAAATCCGTGTCCACACAACACTGATTTTTTTTTTACAGTGCTAACAATAATCTACGATAAACCTATAGTAAAACAAAATCAGTTATATCTTGTATATTTTAGAAGTGTATAATAAATTTAAAAATAACATTAACCAAATTTACAAACATTTATTTTTAACACTAATTAAGTAAACGTTGGATTGACTCTGGAAAAAAAATCTTCACGAATGAACAATAAACGATGGCTTGCCTTAGAAGTAATTAGAGATTCAAAGTCAACATGGTAGAAATAGGATAAAAAAAAGAAGGTAGAAATGAGATTTAAAAAAAAAAAAAAAAAAG
The DNA here is from genome assembly GCA_903798255.1 of Fraxinus quadrangulata. NCBI lineage: Eukaryota > Viridiplantae > Streptophyta > Magnoliopsida > Lamiales > Oleaceae > Fraxinus > Fraxinus quadrangulata. The sequence continues at coordinate 63,936 of CAIGRB010018159.1, read as the reverse complement.
CTTTACAAATCAACAATAAACGATGGATTGCCTTTTTTTAAGATAGCAGGATACTTTATATCGTTTTACATGGAGATAATCTGACAGGTGCTCTAAATAATTTTTGGAACACTTTGGTGCTCTTTATGTTAATTCCCATTATTTCCAGTCCCGCGTTTAGCCCAATTTGCCTTGAGCCCAAACCAGATAGGACTCACATGTAAATCACCATCTAACGACGTCGTTAGAATGTGAACAAATTTACTTGTCTACTTCCCGTATTAAAATGTTACATCGTGCACCTTTGGCTATAGATCCGCCACGTAATATTTTCTTCATAATCAAAAAATTGTTCGCTGTTCCGCGCACAGACAATAAAAACTCAACCGACTAACATTTTCCAACTCGATATCTCCCAAGTAACTTATCACTTTTCCAAACCCTAATCTTTTGATCAGGTAATTATTCTCCTCCAATCAATTTTGTGAATTATTACGTTTAATTGTTATAATCATGAAGAAGTGCGCGTTCTTGTTTGTAAATCTCTTATTGTAAGCTGAAATTGTACGCTTTTGTTTTTTTAAAATTTCTATAGATCTATTCGCTTTTGATTTTCTTGGTTTATATGGTTTGTAGATCGATCTGTTTGTTATTAATTGGTTTTTCAGTTCCTTCTTTTCGAGCTCATCTTATTTCTCTGGCGAATTATTTTCGATTTCTCTGATAGTATAGATAAAATTTGGACGCGAATATTTGATTATTTTATTACGTCGATTTCTTTCTTCCCTAGTTAAAGCAGGGGATCTTCAATAATCAATCTTTTAATGCATACAGGATTGAAGTATTTGATAATTTGCTACAGTTTTTATTTCTTTCATCCACCCTTGAGTACTAATACGTAAGTTTAAACTTGCAACCATAGATTATATGTTCGTTGAGTTCTCATTATGATTTGTAATTTCATCTCTTTCATCCAGGTCTGAGCAATCAAATCTTCTTCAACAGACGCTCTTTTCATATCAGCCAAGTTTCATGTCTGATTTTGACATCCAGACTCCTGCTTTTGGTATGCTGTTCTCTTGTTTCCTTTGTTTTTTGAAAAGAATTATCTGTTCTGCCACATTTAAGAGCTTAAGATGGAAACTTCGTCTTGCTTGCAATTGACTCTTGAAATTTCCATGTGATGCATAGATCCTTTTGCTGAGGCAAATGCTGATAATTCTGGTGCTGGTTCAAAAGAATACGTTCATATTCGCGTACAGCAAAGGAATGGTAGGAAAAGCCTGACAACTGTGCAGGGATTGAAGAAAGAGTTCAGTTATAATAAAATACTCAAGGATCTTAAGAAAGAGTTTTGCTGCAATGGTACTGTTGTCCAGGATCCAGAACTAGGCCAGGTGCGTATTGTTTCTTGATCGATGATCTATTTTCTCTGCCTCCTTGCGACTCAGCAGGATGGATGTTGAAGTATGTTTCTCTTGTGAAGGTTATTCAACTTCAAGGTGATCAGCGAAAGAACGTTTCCACCTTTCTTGTTCAGGTGATTACTTTGGGCTGTTTCATTATGTCTCATCATACGTTAAATGTGATGTGTAAGAAAATTGAAATCATAATTAGCCAAGGAGTAAGAGATGTTGAAGAAAGCATGTTTTAAGTTTTTCATTTGGTGCGCCTGAGGCGAAATAGATTTTAGGGCTTTGGAGTTTTTCTGACTAACTTTTGTCTTGTTTTTTATGGTTTCAAATCAGGCTGGAATTATGAAGAAGGATCTGATCAAGATTCATGGTTTCTGAGCAGCAGCATTAGTTACTGAACTGTTCTCTATTATTCCCGTGCCAGTGCAGACATATTTGTATTTACAATTAAATCAAGCGCTAGTCCAAACATGATATGCGGACGTAGTCTATTCACCTAATAGTTCTTTTATGTTTTTTTTGGATACTGTAAACTTTATTCCGATGTTTGCTTACTAATTCTCCTGCAAGTGTCTTGTGATGGTAATGTTATGTTTATTAGTGTTAACAAATGTGCACAATAATGGATATTTTCGTGGAGTCGAGATTCCAAATTTGCTGTGTGACTTCTCTCGTCCATGGCCATGTCATACATTTGTGACTGTTTTTCTTGGTCATATGGTACCTTTGACAAAAAGCAGGCATGATTTTGGCTGCCTGTGTGTTAAAGCCTATAGAGATTGAATTCTCTATAATTTGCTTCAAGGCAATGTGAACAACCAGTCTAGGAACAGCAAAGTCGGAAGTCATTTTCCCATTGAATGAAAAAAGCTGGGATGCCTTCTATATTGAGTGTTGCATTCAAGGTGATATTTACAATCTCGCAGCACTCGTTACAAATTCTGACATTCAGAAAGTGAGAGAACAGAGTAAATTCCCACCATATTCTCTCTGAGATATAGTGGTGGAGATGGTTGCCCATTAAGAGATGGCAAAAACAAAGGCACCTTCCTTTTGTAATATCCTGTATATGCATTAAGGAAACCTTATCTATATCTTCCTGCCATTCTTGCTCCTGTGGTATTTCCTTAAATTGAAGTCCAGCTTTAACCGTATACCTTGGCTTATCTTTGTGATCCTTGAAGCCACGTCTCTAATTATGTCAGTGCATCTAACACAAATTCATCTCCAACGTTATCTAGACATCCTTCCAATGAGCAAACATTTTCCAATTTATTCAATATTGCATGACCTTGGTCAAAGTATGCGTGCCTGCTTGTTCTTCTTTCCATCAGCTCCTCTAAATAAAAATTTGTCTAGTTGGATATGGTGGTCTTCACGATACAAGGAGCGAAACAGAAAACATTGTTCTAGTTTTGAATCTTTCAATCGATTAATACTGCACAAGAGAATCGGTAACACACTCATTTTTCATGTCATCTTGTCCCATGCAAGATTCTTTTAGTTCTTCCTGGGCATCCCTCCAGTCTCCATCGTGATAATTGCTAGAGGCAAGCTAGCACCCCCTTTCTGTCAGTTTTTTTTTTTTTTGAGAAATTTAAATCATCTGTAATCCAGACATCATTCTTAGATATGTTGATATTAATGGTGACTCGTTATTTCGATGAATCATTTCTTCATATAGAAGAAGACTAGGTAAACATTGCGAAATCTCACTTAATAGATTTTATCGTGGAAGACAATTTTTTCTGAAGAACTCAAGACCCCGTTTGGCATCCCTCATGTCCTCATCATCGCACACAAAAGATCTACGTGCAAGGCTTTTCCCATTTAATTCTGCAGGTTGTGAATGTTTAGATCTTGTGTGACTGAACCAAAATATATCCATAGAAAATATTTAAATTCTTGAGCTTCATGTAGATATATTGTGCCAGAGTTGTTTTGCTTGCTCCTCCTTTCCGTAAATGGCAAAACTTGAAGCCTTATTCCCCATTAAACATGGTCAAATTGTCTGCAAATTTCCTTCAAATGCTTGGCCTTTACATTCTACTGTTGCAAATTTCTTCTTTATCGTCTTGTTAAATGAACTGAAGGTGGCCATCCATCAAACATGCCCAGAAGGCCAGAATAGTCATATTTTTATTACTCCCAACCCGACCATCCCTCTCTCACCATATGTGCATGCAATTGGACGCTACTGCACATGAAGCGAGATTTACCTAGTGCACCCTCACAGTAGTCTGGCTCCGTCCCGAAGCGGATTCCTACGTCAAAAAAATAAAAATAAAATAGGACACTACTTTTTAAGGATGACAACATGACAAAAGGTCATTACCATCCCACACCATTTAGAATTTTCGGAAGTTGGGGTGGGAAGTAAGGCTTAAAAAATCCTCATTTACTGCTTTATTTAGCTAATTATTATTAGGTTTTTTTTTTTTCAAATGTGAACATAAACTTGTAAATTGGGTCAAATTTCCTCACTCTTTATTTATATATAGTTTGCTTTGTAATTTCCATTTATAGAAAAATCTTGTGTGTTTTCTTAACTGAATCTATTGTGTGTTTTCTTAACGGAATCTATGTCTTCTCCGCAACAATAGGTAAAACTAGAGGAAGAGAATGTGGGTGAACAGGTCATACAAATCTCTGCGACTCTTATAACCCCATTTTAACTGTCTCAAACAAAGATTTCTTTTCGAGTTTCTCTGTCAACTCCCTGCACCCTGTGTCATCTCACGGGGCGTTGGCTGGTGAATATCCTCACTTTTCTCAAATAATATTTTCTTCTTCTTCTGTTGTTTACATTTACTTAATTTTAATTCCAAAATGTTGATAAGAAGCACATGTATAAAAATACCCTGGAGAGTGCTTTCTTGCGTTGCTCTTGTTGTGTTTTCTTGTGGCATTAAGATAACTAAGGCTCAAGATTATGACTCCCCGGATACCCCGGCGGCACCGCCACCCGAGCAAGGAAAATGTGATGGCATTTTTGTCACCTATAATTTTATGGGGCGAGAGAAAATTTATCCATTGGTGAAGAACACTTCGGCGCAGGCGTGGTCGTTTAAGGCAATGGCGACTGTGTTGAATGCAGGGGCTTATGAGCTGAAATCGTGGAAGATTTTAATTGGTTTTCAACATGATGAGCTGCTGGTTTCGGTCGATGGGGCTGTGGTTGCGAATGGAGATGGAGATGGATTTCCGATTAAGGTGGGAAAGAATGGGACCCTCTTCGCTGGATTTCCACAGTCTGATTTGGAAACCGCCATTGACACTGCCGGGGATTATACTCAGATGATGGTGCAGGTCAATATTAAAGGAACACTATTCGGTGTGAAGCCGTCGGCCACTCCAATGCCTAAGACAATAAAACTTGTCAATGATGGATATAAATGTCCTGGAGCCACGCGTCGAGGTATCTCTATTATTATGCTTAAATGTTTCACAAAAATCGACCTGAAAATATGTGTTCGTTATTGAATAATCTTTGATTTAAAAGTCTTACATTGGAGGTGAATTTAGACACGCAATGACCAGATGAAGACGACAGATTTTCCTATAGAAGTTTTATTATCCCATTTAAAAATAAATAAAGTATGTCTTTCACCACACAATTGAAGAAAAAATTGTTCTGATATTTTAAATTATTTTGCAGGAAGTTACATGCATGTCTGCTGTAAAAGGGACCCAAAATTTAAGGCTAAGAAAATCAAAACGAAGTTCATGCCTCGCCAATACGGTGATCTGTCCTTCACATACGACATTCTTCAGGCATACGAAAACAAATACATGGCACAGGTCACCATTGACAACAATCATCCACTCGGTCGCCTTGATCAATGGAACTTAACTTGGGAGTGGATGAGAAATGAATTTATTAACAGCATGAAGGGAGCCTACACTCACAGAAAAGACCCTTCAGATTGCATTTATGGTGCACAGGGACAATACTACCAGGATTTCGACTTCTCGACTGTAATGAATTGCCAGAAAAAGCCGATTATCTCCGACCTACCTCCTGAGAAAGAAAACGATGACAAGGTTGGGAGATTGCCTTATTGCTGTAAGAATGGCACCCTTTTGCCAATTACTATGAATGAAACCAAGGCAAGAGCTATTTTTCAGTTAGAAGTTTTCAAGCTTCCACCTGATATGAACAGGACAGCACTTTATCCTCCCCAGAATTGGAAAATTGAAGGTTTACTGAATCCAACTTACAATTGTGGCCCTCCTTTTAGGGTCGATCCGACAGAATTTCCAGATCCTGCTGGAATCGCTGCAACATCTTCTGCTGTTGCAAGTTGGCAAGTTTCTTGCAACATAACACATCCCAAGCCGAAGCATGCAAAATGCTGCGTTTCTTTCTCGGCTTATTATGCTGATTCTGTCGTACCCTGCAACACCTGCGCATGCGGCTGTGATGATGATGCACGGTGCAATCAAAATGCAGCACCATTGCCTTTGCCTCCAGATGCTCTTCTTGTGCCTTTTGCTAATAGGACGCAGAAAGCGATAGCTTGGGCTAAACTGAAACACCACAAACTGCCAGCAAAACTGCCGTGCCCTGACAATTGTGGGGTGAGCATCAACTGGCATCTTGACACTGATTACAAAACTGGATGGACTGCAAGAATTACTCTCTTTAACTGGGATGAAATTCCGTTCGTTGATTGGTTCACTGCATTCCAGTTTAAAAAGGCCTTTCCGGGATATGAGCAAGTTTACTCTTTCAACGGCACCAAACTTACTCGACCTAATAACACCATCTTCATGGAAGGCTTACCTGGTTTGAATTACCTGGTAGGAGAGGTAAACGGGACTCACCCGGATAGAGATCCCAGAGTTCCTGGAAAGCAGCAATCTGTTATTTCATTCTTGAAAAAAGACACCCCCCATATAAAAGTGGCACAAGGTGATGGATTCCCTTCAAAAGTGTTCTTCAATGGTGAAGAGTGTGCTCTTCCAAAACAACTTCCCATAAGAAGTGGCGCCACCCGATCCCCCACCAGTATGCTGCCAGCAATTTTGCTTTCTGCTGCTACTTCTTTGCTGTTATCGGGTCTCTTAAACTGAGTACACAGAATTTTTCTTACCAGGGTACAAAATTTGAGAAATGAAAATTAATCCTTTTAAGCTTTGATAAAGAACGAAGATATTTTCTTGATTTTGATTTATAGATGTAATCCTTTCTCTGTCTTGGGAAATAAACGGAACAATGTGCTTGAGAGGATAACCAACAGCAGGATATGCAGCAAGGATTATGGAAGACTGGTTGGTTCTTATCCGACAAGCAGATGGAGGGATTGTAACAAGTTTGAGATGTATAGGAATTTGTGATTGTTGTTATGAATGATTATATTGCATTTAGCTATTGTTAGAAATTAACTTTGAATATTTTAGCTTGTTGGTAATCAGAGTTTATACGCTCTCATCTCCAAGAGTCAAAATACTATTGTCAATCTGGACCTGAACATTCTTCATTAATTAGTCTTAGAACTTAGAATATAGGTGCTCATTTAGGATCAAAATCAGATATTTGATTTTGGAGAAAATCGGGATTCTCGATGAATGCATATATTTGATTTCTCGGGGCTTTGCATTAACCGTTCATCATACTTTACTTGTTGCTCCCAAACGCTCTTTTGCCTTTACATTGCTAGGGTGGTCTTTCTCTGCACCATTCCCCTGCTGCCTTCGATGACGAGGCCAAAAAATTTGTATTAAGCATTTTATTGTCCATCTTCATCAACCAACTCACTAACTGACCATTTTAGGGGCCTTAAGCCAGATCTGGGCTATTTCTCTCTAGATGAAGCTTATCCTCATTGTCTTACAAATAACTCATTAACAAAAGCTACCTTTAAAGTTCTCATCTCTTTACCTGTTAGGTGAATATCTCTTTTTATCCTGATTTGTACATTTTCAAAAGTCTGTAACACTGTAAAATTTCTATTCACTTCATCTAAAAATTTGAGAAACAGATTTTTTCTCAAATAGCAGTGTTTACACTTCAATGTTTTTATTAATGTAAGGCTTAATACTCTGCCTCTTTCTCTACCATTTGTGTACGTCAAGAGAAGATTCCAGATCGGAAGGGGGACTCGAGGGAACAAAGTATGATCTAAGAATTGATACCTGTGTTTAATCTTGAGTGTTAGGGGGAATTGACACTTCAAATCCCATTGCCCAAAGTGCAAGAAATGAAAATTCTTGATAATGATGAAGCAAAGTATAAACTACCAGAATAAGATACTAAAAGAGATCAAGAACAACAGGGTCTTGTTGAAAAAGTAGCCATATGCTTTGTGCTGGAAGCCAAGAAATCCCAAAAGGGGAATAATAACAAAAGGAAGCAAAAGCTTCACTGCCACAGTTTATAAAGAAAGATGCAATCTCATCTACAAATACCCTTACTATCAACATTTTCGTTCACCCCAAATCACAATAGCTACAAAAAACTTTTTGACTATTTAGAGTTTTGGCCGCAGGCTCCTTTTTGAGTTCTCTTTCAATGGCTGAAACTGTTTTAGGATTGAATAGAAAAGCATTCTATGTGTTGGGGATAGTTAGTGTTCTGTTACTGACTCAGAGGGGTAATGCTTATGAATTCAAGGTGGGAGGTCCAAAAGGCAGTTGGGCAGTTCCTAGTGATCCTAATGCAGCTAGCTTCAATAAGTGGGCAGAGATGAGCAGGTTTCAGACTGGGGACACCCTATGTAAGAAGCACTCTTCCTTTATTTTCTCCACTTCGAATTAGTTTTACTGAAGTAGGTGTGTTCTACTTGTAGACGAGAGTAACAAAGATAGAATGATTTCATCTTCATCAAGTTTTTGCTATATTGCAGTGTTTGTTTATCCTGCTGACCAAGACTCTGTGCTACACGTAACGAAGGATGACTACACAAATTGCAACACAGCAGCACCCCTCGAAAAATTCTCTGATGGCCACACCGTGTTTAAGTTTAATCAATCAGGGCCATGTTACTTCATAAGTGGAGTTGCAGATAACTGTAAGAAAAATGAAAAACTGGTAGTAGTTGTGATGGCAGATAGAAGCAACCATTCTTCAAACTCTGACCAAAAAACACCATCTCCAGCGCCTGCCAGTGAAGAGTCCCCTTCTCCACCTCCCTCAGCGGAGGTGCCCCCATCTCCAGCGCCTGCTGGTGAAGAGTCTCCTTCTCCACCTCCCTCTGGGGACGAAAACCCAGCTTCAGCTCCTTCTCAGGAATCTCATCCTCCTCCTCCAAATGGTGCTTCTGCAATTTGCTCAACTGCTATTGGATTCATTGGAACTTTTGTCTGTTCATCCCTCCTAGTTTTTTGAACTGAAAATATGCATCGAAATCGACGTTGGCTTTCTATTCTTTCCACGTTAAGTTCTTTGGTTTGTTTGTCCATAATTTTTCCTTCCTTTTCTTGGTGGATTCAACCATTACAGATTGTTGATACAGTTAAGAAATAAGCCGATAGCTTTGCAAAGATTGCATTGGACACTGCTGAATTATGTATTGAACTATGGCGTACAAAACAATAAATAATATTAATATAATTTGTGTGGATACTAATTTTTTTTTTCCTGGTTGAATTTTTCATTCTATCCACACTCCATGAAAGAAAAAACTACAAACCGAAATGATAAATGTCATCACCTCCAAGTTCAATGGTGAAGATACTTCACATTCTAATTTATCGCGTGAGGTAGGCTTATTAGCCCCTGTTTGGCCCCCTTTTTGGGGGTTGAAAATTTGGAGAATAATGATTTATGGGAGAATGTGTGGTGGAAAAGTTTTAGATTTTTGTATAATATTATTTTATTTGATAAATGTGTGGTTGAGATGAAGAGAGAAAAAAATTAATGGAATGAAATAGAATTTAACGGGGCTCAAACGGGGGTTTAATTAGTTGCAAGCTACACTTTCTGTGTATAACACGTGCTTCAGTGCACAAACGTCGACTTCAAGTATCACAAGCATTCCTCTTCAAACAAATACTACCAGAAGCATTTCACTAACAAAACTTCAAACTTTTCAACAGCAAAAAACAGTGTCAAATTTACTTTATTAAAGATGTCAAGTATACATGATTCATTTTGTTTATACACTTACTAATGCTAATTTCCGTTCAAAAGTTTTTTCCCAGTTCAACTTTCTTGATCATTCTCATAGTGTTGTGCAGAATTGAATCCATAATCCCAGCAACCTAAAACGACCAAAAAGTTAATGTCAGTCTGCCTAATTGCACTACAGGATGAAAATGAAATAATGAGAGAGAAAAAGAAAAAGTAAACGGTGCATTTATGTAGGATATGCGACAATTGTATAACATACAATTGTATCACACACACACATCGAGAGAGAGGGGTATGGTAGAGAGACAACTGACCGTAAAAACACCTCCAATAATGGCACAAACATTGGTAATGAAGTGTGAAAAGGACTTCGAATTTTCTGTTATCAAAACCTGTAAATAAAAGAAAATAGCTATGAATGCAAAAAAGGGGTCAATACAATCTTAAGAGTGTACTCCAAATGAATTAGCTCAAACCTGCATTGGAGATAGCTCAAAATGAAATTTTGCAACAGGAACATGAAGACTGTGAACCAAACTACTGTGAGCTGTGTACTCGTACTCCTCAACAAATTTAGAAAATCTTGTCATCACTTCTGTTTTTACAATTTGAAGATAATGCTCGATCTGCAAAACACCAAAACAAAAACGCAGGATTATTGCAAGATCATAATTGTGCAATTTTGTCCGACTGTATATGCAATTTTGGTCATATGACTGTATGAAACCAATAAAGAATCTGTTAAAAAGTGTAGGGTAAGTGTAAAGAGTAGTTAAACTGAGTTCATTACCCAATTACACCGAGTGTAATATAGCAAACCTAGTCCAGTTCCACCTCTTACACATTTGTCAAAATTTTGAACAACATAAAACAAAATTACGAATATTTTCTTTTCTTCAAGAAATTTTGTTGGGAACGAGGCTTAGTTTGTTGTTCTTCAAGAAATTGTTTAGCTAAACATCATTATTCTGTTATGCACTTTAAAGTCTAAGCTCTTAATCATACTTCACTTTCTAGCCAAAAAGAGAAGCAAACAGATTAATGGACACTTTTTTTCTCTCTTTTCTTTTATAAAAAAAATACCACAATGCCTAGGCAGGGTTTTTAGGCCTCTACTAGACCCAGTGGACACCTTTCATCCAAAAGGGAGGAAGTGTTGCGAGCAAGAGTGATTAAGCTTACAGTAACATTTGCACTGGAATCACTTGGATTACTGATGTATGACATTCCATTCAACCTGCCATGGCTTCTGCCAAGGTATGGCAGCAATCTCTTCATATTACTCATTATCCTTGACGAGAACTTTTTACCGAAAGAAAATTGGGAAATTATATGTGACATATTCATTTGAGAAGCATCAAAGGAATGGGCAGCTGAGCGAGCTGATATGATTAGGTTCCCAGGAACCTGAATGACAGAAACCATACTTCAGGTCATACACAAGATGGACATAATAATGACTTCTACAAAACAAAAATAAGTAAAATGGTTTAGGGGCAGCTAGCAGTAAATTGATCACTGCAAGGGGAAACTCTAACCAAGTCGTTTGGTTTAGGACAAAAAATGTTTGGCACCTTACACTAACTTCAGTGAACCTAAATTTTTTACCTTCTTCACACGTACAAAACCCTCGATTCTACATCCTCCTGTTAATGGTGCAGGTCTTTTTGCATCATCAGTCTTGTTAGGCTGACTGTCTGAAGCAACCTCTTGCGATGCCAACGAAATAGGTGCAACCAAATTCTCCATTGTCTGCAAGGACAAAACAGTGTTTACATTCTTGAAAGGCTAGAGATTCACGTCAACAATTACAACAAATAGCTAGCTAAATTCTATGCAGCATGCAATCCAAAGATTCAAGTAAGAATGTCCCTCCCAATCCACAGTTCCTCCATGCATATTCTCTTTTTTCTTAATTCTGTAATTTCTCTATCCAAATAATTATTTTAGGTAATATTAGAATTCTCACCTTGACTAGGCTATCCATATCTCGGTCCCCATAATATGATTCATGATCATGATGGCCATGATTGTCTCTGTGTCAAAAATGACAAAGCAGTTTAGATGGCTCAAATAAAAATGTCTAGCAGCTGATGACCACAGGACATATTCCCTATTAATCAGAAAAAAAGAATGATAAAATCCTTCGAGCAAGGGCGCTGGGAGGCAAACCCATTATAAACAAAGCATTTTGTGCAGAAAGTGGCTGGGACTAAAAACTTGCTATTGTTACGTGAACTTTGTACCCCTGCTCGGTTATGACCTCTAAACAGAACAAAATTAGTAAAAATGCCATGATTAGCAGTAAGACAAAAAAATTATTTACTTCGGTCTAGATTGGCATATTCAACCCAAATTATATGATAGGTTTTCCACAATCAAATACTTCTTCGCAACAATATAATGCTAGTCCCATGCACGTAGAGAGAAGGCAGATCCTGCTTCATAAGGTATTGAATCGGAGAAGTACTCACTACTGTAGTATTAAGTTATATAATATGCTCAGGAGGTTAATGACTTGCAAAGAGACAAAGACAGAGATAGAGGCAGACACAAAGAACAAGTCTCAAAACAGAGCTAATTTTTCATTTTAACTGCACCAAGTGTCCTTTTAAGAAAATGCTCAATGTCATGGACTTGTGATGAATGAAATTGGAAATGAAAGAAAGCTAAAGATTCATAAAATCATAAACTGAAATAAACAGTAGAATTAAAATTTAAAAAAATAAAATTACAAAACGCATTTGATAAGAGATAGTAAAAGATGCATTATTTTTTACCTGACATTAGTTCCTTTACGGAAGATACGAATAGATGGATAACCTTGTATGTGATTCCTGAAATTAAAAAACAGGAGATTTAATCAACAGAATAGAGAACTGCAAGAAATTAAAAATTAAAAGAGCAGTATGTTGGCACCAAGCAACTAATTCAGAGTTTCATAAAGGTACAGGGATCCAGACATGAAAGAAACTACTACATGTATGATGATCTTATATATGGGAACTTCAAAAAGAGTAACCAATTGTATTAAAAAATACAAAATGGATAACACAGCTCAAGTCAAAAAATTAATTAGCCATAATGATTGCCAGGCAAAAATTCAGCCATAACTATACTTTTTGGCAGGTTAGAAATATACCAGCAAAGATGACCTATGTCAGGGAAAAAAAGAACATAGAAATTAGACCTAAAAAATATACCATGTGATCAAATGGTTAATCAAAATTTACAAAAAAAACATAAAACGCTTGAAAAAATTAAACCCAAATAGCCAAACCGATATCAAATCTTACACAAATTGACACCTAAATAGCCATACCCAAGTTCATGTCCAAGGGTACCAACAAATATCCTACTAGTATGAATACATAAAAATGATAGTTTTACTTACTGAAAAATGAAAAGAAAGTAATCATTGGAATCAAAAAAGAACATATTTACAGATTGTGTACGGATAGATAAGCAAAATGATAATCAAGAAAATACCTTTTACACAGTTCAATTTCTTCAGTGCAATCAACCTTCCCCAGAAGAATGCGCCCATCCATTTCTGGGTCATATCTAAACCCAAAGTTTTTCAAGTGAGATTTTGAATGGAACAATACCATAGAAAATATCGACTCCATTTTCAGAACTGAGTGAACGGCCAAGTACATAGTTTATTTATATTTATTGAGGAATAATAATCGACCGTTAAAGAATTAGACCTTTCCATCATAATTTTGGCTGCTTTTTCCCATGAAGGTTTCTGGAAGGAATTCGTGTGAGAAGCAAAAAAGCGTTAGCAAATCCATAATTGTCATTTCATATTATTGATTCAGAGCCAGAGTGAATAGTTACTATGAAGGAAATTGAGAAAGCAATCCAAGGCCAATCAGCACTAGGTTGCAAAAATTTATAATGGTAATAATACCAGGCGGTTGCTCCAATAGCACCAAGGAGCATAGAAATTTACTACCAAAATTGCATGCCTACAAAGATGCAAATCAGCAGTACATAATATAAGAAGAGAAACATAACGTGCACAATGTAATAAGAAAATAAATAACAGGGTTAGAAATTTGAAGTTCCGCAAGCTGTATGCAATCAACTTACTGGTGTGCGATTCTATCAAAATTTCGCGTATTCAGTGTAACAGAACCTTCACCATATTCCTCATCATATTCCTCATCGTGCTTAATTGCCTTTGTAATTGGTCCCGACTCAAACTCATAGCCAATTGTCTTTAAATTTGAATCTATTGAATACTTACGAACAGCTTTAGTTATATTCAACCTATTCTGTGAAAAGAGGACATATACTCAGTAATATATATTAAGTAATATGCACAATACATATCAAATCTGCCTAATGGAATATGATAGAAGGAAAGCAATCATACAGCAGAAACTGTTAGAATAGTATGATTGCTTGTTATTTAATTCCAAACAAGAAACCAAGAACCTTGTCAAATAAATAAATAGTAGAGGGAAAATTATCCTAAGCCATTTCAGATATCCCTTTTACAACACAGACAAGAAACCAAGAACCTTGCCAAATAAATAAATAGTCAAGGGAAAATTATACTAAGCCATTTCAGATATCCCATTTATAACACAGCTTGCTTTGAAAACATACAATCGATCCCTCATTTCTATACACTCCCAATAGACAACAATCGTAGTCAATAAGAGGAACGTTGATCTAGACAAATCTACAAGTACATTTCCACGAGTGAATTGATATTAATTCATTGGAGAACATGTTACAGCCCCAAAAAATAAAAATTAAAAAAATAAAGAAAGAAAATAAAATATAGATTATACGACCACAGCCACCACCTTCAATTGTAGGTTCCACCGCAAAAACACCATAAACACTATTTCGCACTTGGTGCTTCTCAGGGATAACTTAAAAAGTTGTCAAAAAGTTGAGGTCTCAACAATTAATTTTAGCCGCACATTTCATCGACTTTTATCAAAATATGCCAACGTTTTCATAAAAGCTTTGTCAAAACAACTCCTTAATGTATCAAAAGCCATTTGCAGATTAATTCGAAAAACACTATTTTGTGTTCACTATCATCTATGGTAAGAACCCAAGTTCAAGGAAAGGTTATCTGTTTGGTATATTGTCCCTGGAGGTAATCAGCTCAAATATTGAGAAAGTTTATGCATCCTAAAGTCAACAATATCATTCCACAAGCACCTTTTGTATTTAGGATAACTTCTGAATTAACACCCAAAAGAAGTAAATGAAAGAAACTCACCGTTCCCAAGACGTCACTGACATCGATGGATGCAAATTCACAGGACAATGCTGGGAAACTACAAAAGGATCAGAACAATATGTGGTACACAGGTTAAAAGGAAAAAATTGACACAGGACAGAAACTGGTGATGTCAAGCATAAAATAAGAGAAATGAAGCATATGAGAAGCAACAAAAAGATATTTGCACAATTTCATGAAATATTATCAATGGCAACAAATATCCAGAGTATTTCTAATACCAAAGGAAATATAATTAGCCTAACAGTTATGGATATATCACTTTTTATACATGAAGGGTTTTTTTTTGTGGGGTGGGGGGTGCCTACTCCAAATCTAAGAAAATAATTGAGAGAATCATAAGTATCAGACACAAGAAGAAAATAATAGAAACCCAAACAGAGTTACCAGCCTTAAAATCAGTCAAAGAAATCAAGGATGGCTGAAACGTATGACAGCCAGAAAGAAGACCTGGGCACCCTTTTTTTTTCCAAACATTTCATTGTAGCTTTTGCGGAAAATGAATTTTTTCTCCTTTTTCCTTTTGGGTGAAAAGCTAATGAACATTATACCAGAGAAGACGAGAAAAACAAGATGTTAATGAAAATAACAAGTTAATATTTCGAATTCTAGTTCTAGCTTTTGATTTAAAATTGAAGAAAAGCTTTAACATAGAAATACTTATGCTATGATTTGACAATGAAGACTAGAGGAAATCGCTAGTTAAGAATGATTTCTAATGTGATCGATCATCCATTGAAAAAATCCCATGACGCATTTTTCTTATTTCGAAATATAACTGTTATCACAACTATCTTGCACTTTCAAACTTGAACTTAGAAAATCGCGCACATTTACAAAAGAAAATTCCAATAAAACACCCCAAAAAAATGTGTTAATTTCTGTGGTAGAATCTAACCAAAAATAAATAAATAAAATGAACAAACAATTATCAAAATGCCCCTGAATTTGATCGTTTCACGAAATAAAGACAGTCCCCAGCATTTTGGATTAGTGACATTGTAGTAGGTATTTACATCAGGAAGAAGAAAACACAATGATAGATGGTTTATGATTAAGCAAATTGAATGTGTACTCTTCTACCTAATATTGAAATCAATTCGTAAGAAGTCTCCATCAGAACTATTGTCAACTACAATCGAGGTAGAGGTGTTCACCCTCAAATAATCATTTAATTCCTGCAATATGAAAGCATAAGCACAAGTTGGTTACACTCCAGTTCGCTATGACAATAGCTGTAAAATACCTATAAGGTAAAATAGCAGTTAGAATATTGATAATGAAGAAGACACACAGCCATTGCTATTCCATTAATGACTAACTTTAGAGAAGTCATATATTATTATTATCCTGTGTTACATCTGTGCAAAAATCTACTAATCATCGACAAGCAAGAAGTCAACTTCCTACCATTCCAAATAGAAAGATCATAGAAAACGCTGCTATAAGTGACAGCCCAGCACCTGACAATGATGCCTCGGTCAGGTCTCTGGGAATTTTCCTGCAAAGAAAATGAAAAGAAAAAAGGGATTTTCAGTTTGATAAAATGCTAGAATGACTGGGACCAAAAACTCAGGCATACAGTACATATCGAACTCTCCACAGTACCAAAATCTCAATTGCTAAAATTCTCAGCATCATCCTTCTTGTCCACATTCATTCAAACTGTTCCCAGTTTAAACAAAATACTTGATCAAAATGTGCATATTATCCAAACATAGTTCTTCCATTGTTTTAAATGGTTGGTCCAACAATGCCCCCACATCATGCATCATATTTGTTGACTATTTCACCGACTCTGAGTAACAAAAGTTTCCACTAGCCTACTGTCCTACCATCTGTATAATGGAGTTCGTCATTTATTGGAGGATTTTTCTGGATGCAATTCACTAAACTATTTCCAAACGCAATGCTTTGATTCAATCTTCCTATATCCCCTGTGGCCCACTATCATACACCTAAACAGCACACATCCGACACAGTATCTGAACTACAAAACAAATCCTTACAGACAAAAAAAGAAGAGTTTTTTATTTCAGGATTTTACACGATTAATCACATCCACTGACAATTTCGTATTCATGATCGAATAAAATATGACGGCATACACACAATAAGCATAAAAATTCCGAACAAAGAGCTAACCTGTAGAAATCAACGGATTTGATTTTACTTGTTGAAACCATGGCTACTGGAAAAATTATTACGACAAAAAAAGCTATTCTAAAATTATTAACAGTCTTGAAATCAATAACAGATCTGTAAAAGAAGGGTTTACTTAAAATCCAGAATCGAAAGCGAAAATATTCTTTTTCTTCAGAATCTACGTAAATCCAATGGGAATGGATGTTACAATATGCAATGCATGCGTTTTAAGCGGGATTGTTTTGTGCGTTTAATGCGTTGCAAATTAATTGAAAATTAAAAGCAAAAATCGGGTTTTGTGTTCATGTCAGAGGGTCCAGTGGAAATAGTAACTTAATGGACCCCACTCTATGTGGATCCACTAAGGTTCGACAAACTGCAATACTCAATTTTCTCCTCGAGTAGAAGGGTCGAAGAAAATTTCTCTTTGTAACAATTTCTTTTTAGTTTTTTGGCAATTTAAAACTCCACACATTTTCTATCTCGACTGCAATTAAATTATTGAACGTTAATTTAGAACAATCGGGTCACTTAACTTCAATTTAATTATGATCAAATAATCCGTTAGCATTTCATCAGTCTACATAACAGAATATGCTTAATTAGCCGTTAAAATTAACTTTTGTATTTAATTATGATCAAATCATCAGTTTGCATTCCATCAATTTACGTAACAGAATATGCTTAATTGATCGTTGAAATTAACTCCTACAAAAGTTAACCATCATTGTAGATTTGTTACACGTGCTTCATAATGCAACCTATGAAAATCATAAGTAAAAAAATGCTTCATTGCAAGACGGAGAATTCTCAAAAAACACTTGAATGCTTAAATCGGTATGCCACTATGAAGTGAAAATGATGCAATTGCTATTGATTAAAACATTAGATAACTCAATTGCAATTGAACAAAAGTTGAGTAATCCGATTACAATAAATTGAAATCCAGTGACCTAATCGAAGTGGAGATGAAAGATGGGTGGATTTGAATTAAACTTGGAAATGACTTCTTTCGTCATTCAAACGACGAAAACTAATATTTCGTATATTAAACACGATAATTAATATTTCATAAGTCAATCCCTAAAAATAATATTTCAACAGATATAAATGCATATACTTTTAGACTACTTTTAATATTAGTTTTTGAACGTGCTTTGCATGTTGTATAATATGACAAATATGTTTTTATATTTTAATGTTGAGAATTATTTTCATTAAAAATTATCGTATTATACTCGAAACATTGAACCTGAATTGAAGTCAAATTATAACTTCTACACGTTATTATCTTACTATCAGTGCGTAGAATTATCTTACATATGTGAACATTGTGGTGCCAATCATCCGACATCAAATGTCAAGTTGGAAATCGTGGCATCATGAATGACAGCGGCATCGATTATTACATTGTGATTCCATTCTAACTTTAAAAAAATGTATAATCATATTCTACTTACCAAAATAAACACTGAGATAAAGTTAAGTCAAAACTTAATTGATATTTTGAGGCAAACCCATTAATTTCTCATTTTTCCATTGCACCCTCTTCTTCTCTCAATAGATTTAGTAATGTAAAGAATTGAATGATTAAAAAAGATTCATGTAATTATTTTCGTACTCATATCCTTTTACATGTTTATTAAGTGGAGACTATACAACATCAACAATATTAAAAAAATAAAAGAAACTAAAATCTATTCTTTTGTACTTTCTCGTTCGACCTATTACTAAACACCGGACACCATCGTAAAGTTTAGAAGTCGATAATGGGTTCACCAATTGTCAAATTTCTTTCTAGAGTCCATGGCAGGTTAAAGAGCTTGGCCATGATGAACTTGAAGATCTTGTTCACATTGATGTTGTGTGTTGCACTTGAGAAGAAAAGGGTTGCTTTCATAGCCCTGGCATATGCCCTTGCCTGCTTTACCACATATATTAATACAAATTTATATTTAATAGATTATTAAAAAAAAAACATAGCATATAATCATAATTAACGAATCTAGAAAAAGTAAAAAAATTATTACTTTGCACAAATTCGAATGTAACTTTGTTTTTAGTCATAGAGTTTTGCTTTTGTGGACTTCAAGATAAATTTTGAATTTCACAAGAACCAATTTTTTTTTTAATTATATATAATATTTTATAATCAAGAAGAAATTTGAACAGCACTATAGGTACATGAAAAAACAACAGAAGATCAACAAAAATGACACTTGAAAGATTTTCATTGAAAGAAGAAAAAATAAATAAAAACAGGCAACATGGTGTTAAAATTCTGTACAAAAATCATGTACATGCAGGTTTATTGAAGAAAATTTTACCTGAGTCACAATAGTCCATTGAATATCTGGTGGAAGTCGGACAAAATCGTCAAACTTTGTTCCGATTAATATAGGAATTGCATTCTGCAATTAACAATTCTTGTTTAATTTTATAGGACAACAAATCCACGTATGAAAAGAGTAAGTGACGTTCATACCTGATTCCACTTCGTCGCCTCGTTATACCATTCAATAATACTACAATGACACAAAAACACCCCCATTAAAATATTCTTTTATATTATTATCGAATTTAAGAAAATAAGATTAAAAATACCTGTTGAGTGTACATCTACTAGTAAGATCAAACATAAATAAGATTGCTACAGCATCTTTGCAAGAAATTGGAACCTGATCAAAAGAACTTTTGTCGCCTGCATTATGATTTGGAAAATAAACTAATTAAAGAAATTTTAATTGAATTTAATTACATAGCAAATTAAATTTAGGAATTAATTATTTTAATCATACCTCCCACATCCCATATTCTAAAAGCAATCCTTGCACCTCGAACGTGGAAAATTTTGTCCATTAAATTTAGTCCTTTCATCTGAAGTCCTCTTTTTTCCTGTTCATCCCCTACATACTTTATCTAAAACATTGAACCAAATGAAAATTAATATAAAAAAAAAATATGAAACACCAGATGATTTCTTCAAGCAGCAAAAAACCCATAATCGAAAAAGTAATATTCTCAATAAATTTAGTGTCGACTACTGAGAGAGAGAGAGAGAGAGAGAGAGACGATACTCACCACAAAGCTTGTTTTTCCAATCTGGCAATCACCCAAAAGACTGATTTTTAAGGCAACTAAATCTGAATCACTCATGTCGTCTTCATAGCTACTGCTGCACGTAGTCATGGGGTCTTCTTCATGTCCTATGCCAGACTCCATAGCTTCCAAGGGCGACGACAAAGAAGAAGAAGAATTAAGGGATCTTCGGGACAATCTCCTGTACCGAATAGGCCTTCCAATCGAACAAACAAGAATTCTATCCCAAATGAATCCAAAGAACTGCCGGAATATTGAAACTCTGTCTATTATGCTCCACCGGATATTGACGTGGACGATTCTCCGGCAGATTTGCATCATCTTTCCGGCAGCTTCATGAATTCTTATAGCAGCCCCAGCCATGAATGTTATATGATCTGGTGGCTTCTTGTTTACTCATGCTCTTGGTAAATAGTAATAATGAATTAATCTAAGAAGGTGTGTGTTATCATAGGGCGGGTTTTGACCCGTGTTGGGTTGTGTGGATAACCGAAACGGTCCAAATTGCCGGCTCATTGCTTTCTACGTAGCTTGGTTATATAGGTCAACTAAGATAAGTATCATGAATTGTTTTATATATATATATTAAGGAACTACCCATTAGAATCTATTAAGAAATTAAACCCATGTTCTGTAGGGTTAAAATTAATTTTTTAATAAATTTTGATAAAGNATAATTAAAATTAATTGTTGATTTTGATTAAGATTGAAAATTAAATTTTAATTTCTATCAAACAGGCTATAAAATCATGATTATATAATTTATTTAATTATAAATTAATAATTAGTGGGCCATACATTTGATTGGTGGATCTAGATCAAGAAAAATAATAATAAAGTTTTAAACAATGATGTAATATTATTTTATTGATAAAATATGTGATTAAAATAAAAAATAAAAAAAAATGAATTTCAAACATATATAATTCTTATCCTATCTATAAAGCATTCCCTATATAAAATATATTCACCTTGCCCCTCTTTTTCCCTGCCAAGCAGCCCAAAACAAGATATTAAAGTCTAAAGTACAATCAAAGGTTATATTCTTTAATCTTTATAAATGTGAAAATTAGTGAAGTTGAAAATTGAAAACAAGATTTAAATCTCTATTCGTGGTGTAAAAAAGAGCATAAATCAATTATAAGTGAATTTGTATTATTTTTTAAATTTTGAAGTCAATACAGTTAGGGACTTGGCAAATTTTTTGAAAAAAATCAAAAGATCCTTCTAAGATTAAGAAGTTATGTTTGAACATATTCGGATAATTTTGTACAAAGTGTTTTGTCTTGCGGAAAAAGCGTTTTTAGAAGAAATTTATTTGAAGAAACTTTTTTACAAGAAGCACAAACCCTATTCAATGGACCATTAATCTACATCATATTTTATTTTCGTCTGTTACCCATCATCACGGTCATAAGAAATATGTATCTTATCATTTCTTCACAAAACGACCGTCAAAATGATTTTATTTTATTTTATTTTTATTTTGTTAAATAGAATACACCAAACGCACCTATGCCTATAAGTGTTGAGAACTTGAGGTCCTTGGGAGTTGGGTGATGGTTCAAACAAAGACACCTAGAGCAAACCACCTAACTAATTTTAAATATTATTTGCTAAAACCTAAGGTCATGGGGGTTGGGTGAGATTTTTTTTTTTGTAAATCAGCTCCAAACTCAATATCAATTATTAAAAGGGAAAATTGAAGCATGGTCCCTAATTTTTTTTAATTTTTACAGATTACCCTAACTTTCGTTTTATACCAATGAAGGTCCCTAACATTTTCCAAATATGTAGCTGGAGTCCAAATAAATGGTTGACCGTTAGTTGACCAAAAAAAGTAGACTTTGACCAATTTTGACAAAATTGAAAAAGGTAAAATGGTACTTTACATTTTCTTCATAGTAAATAAATTAAAAACCCAAAAATAAAAATAAATAATAAACCCACCACACCCAACCTAACCTCCAAAATCAAAATCGACTAGATCTCTTCTTCTCCGAAAAGACCTTACCCGACACCACAACCATGTTACCTTGTACCCATGCCCACATCGCCACCACAACTCTCACTCACCACCACACACTACCAATGTCGCACCCTCCATAGACACATTTCAACTCACCGCACATTGAAAATTAAACCAATCATTAATTTCATCTCTATCAAACCTAGAAATCAAATCTCACCCACCCAAATCAAAAAAAGAATTAGATTTTTCCCAAGTGAGTTTGTGAATGGGAAATTTGAAGCAGTGCGAGATCGGGATTTGAAATCCTAGAAGCTGCATTGATTGTTTGTCCCCCTTTTGTTGAAATATTATCATCAGATTAGACATTTGGATTGTAGAAGTCGATTGGTGATACTCCGCGACGGTGGGTGTGATCGAAGGAGGAGTTGTCGATAGTTTTTGAGTTCATGAGTTAAGAATTTTTGGTGGCTATTCATGTGACATTTGGTGGAGTTGGGGTTGGTGGTTGGGTGGGAGGTGTAAAGGGGAAATAGGGCTTTCTGGTGATGTGTGAGTTTGACGGTTTGGGCGATGTTGGGGAAGAATATAACAGGTGGTGGTAATTGATTTTCAATTGTGGGGATAAGCTGGGGGTAAAGAAGAAACCATTTTTAAATTCTTTGATTTTAGATATATTTTTTTAAATGTGGTAATTTTAAACTTACCATTTTATCCCTTTCAAAATAATCAAAATTGGTTAAAGTCCAATTTCTTGGTCAACTAACGGTTAAATGGATATTTTCCATCCATTTTGACTTCATATGCATATTTTTGAAAGATTAGAGACATTTGCTGACAAAAAATGAAGGTTATGGTAAAGTCTGTAAAAATTGAAAAAGGTTAGGACCATTGCTGCAATTTTCCCTATTAAAAAAATGCTAGTTTTATCTCGTTAGGACATCAAATGTAATAGTTTTAAGATTAAGATATGAACACAATCTTTTAATAAGTAGCATTAGGTATGGTAATTTTCAATATGATGTAGACACGTGTAGGCACATCAAAGAAAGCTAAAAATCACACATATCCCAAATGATAGAGGCGGCAAGATGTTTGCCAATTGGAATTGATGGATTGCTACCTTCTAAAATAGACTTGTCCCTACCATTTTGCTTTTATATATATGTTTTTTTTTGCGTAGGCTTTCGTCTCAGACTTTGGTCGTGACATACTTGTGATTTAATATTAATGATTTAGGTTGTTACAGTTAATTCCGAGAGATTATTTTCTTTTATAAATGATGAGTTACACACTTATTGGGACTCTTAAATTTACTTAATATTTGATTATTTGAACATATTTTTATTCGTAGTATTATATGTGGTACGCTTATGATTTAAATATCTATGTAAAAGAAAGACCAAATGTTGCAAAACGAAGAACCTATGTACATGGTATGTGAGGAAATTAGTGCGCAAAATTTTGTACAAAAATCTACACAGGAAAAATGATTTACAATTAAAAAGATACTTGAATTTGAAGTTCAACCAAAAAAGAAATCACAATTTAGAGTTGTAAGCTCATGGACTAAACCTGTCCAAAAACTGCAAGCTAAGGGACCAAAAGCATATGAAAATTCCAAAGGTCGCAGCAAGCAGAGCTGCGACTGGCGACCGCAGCTGACGAATTTTCGGCCAAACTACAGGCCTGTTTGTCGCAGTCAACAACAGTCCATAGCAGCCCACAGCAGTCGAGTGACTGGAGCCCGGCTAGTACAAGGAAAGTTTTTTCTCATTCCGAATCCAATGGTACATTGGCCAATTAATTTTCACGACTTTCAAGGAACTTGAAGCACTATATAAAGATCAAATGTAGGTCAAATAACGGGATTCCATGCCACTTAATAGAAAAATATAGAGATAATTCAACACCAAAAAAACCAATAATTTCTTGGGGGCAAAATTACAAAGATTTTAGGAGGCTTTGGACGATTTTGAAGAAGGGTCATCACATTATGCCTTTTGAACTGAAAATCCAAGAATGAAGTCCTTGATTTCATCACTTGATGCCTTTTCAAGGGCACTCCGGCCTTCTGAATCTTTGACAGTGTAATCAGCTCCAGCTCCTAGCAGTTCTTCAATCTTCGGCTTGTCACCCTCTGAGGCTGCCATCATCAGCAAGATGTCGACTGGGTGGATGTTTTGGTTCAAAAGAGCCTCCATCTTATCATATGTACCTTCCACAGCTAGCATTCCCATGTAATTGAAGTACTGCTCAAAACAGATAGTATTGTCGTCAAACTTCTTCCACTCCATTAACTACTCATCACATAAATGACTATTTCCAGATTCACTGAATAGTTAAAACTAGCATAATGATCAAAATTTAAACAAGAAGCAAAACTTCAATCAATTTTCTGCCATTTCAGCTGCCATGGCGCAAGAAGACACTTATCATATGGCAAATTATACTGTCATGTAATGCATAGATTTTTAACTGCGCCCCCTTAATCAACTGAAAGCCCATGGTACAATTTGTATCACGACTTCTTAACTAAGCAAATCAAGCTACAGTTATAGATCGAACTTCCTCAACAAGCTATTAAACGTCTAAAACCAGAACCTGGCTATCTTTCTACCAAAACTATTTCCAACTTCTTTACTCTGTCAGCAGGCTAATCATAATTAGTTTCCTAATGCACTTTCACTATCTCTTTTATAATTCTGTTCTATATTTCTATATTATCTGTTTTTCAAGCTGCTATACAAACACCAGTACATAATCCACTTCATATATTTAATGGGTAATTTGATAGAATCCATAGTATCATAAAATTTCGCAGAGATTTTTCAGAAGCACTTATGTTACATACAGCCACAAGAACTTGACAAAAGCAATCTTGATATTACTTTACAAGAAAATGTGACTCAAATCTAATATTTTAGCACTGACTCTGCTCAAAGTATTAACCTGTCATAAACAGGGTAAATAGAAAATTACCCTTTTGGTTTCAAATTCTTAATATCACCCTGTGATCAGTCTTCTAACCGCCTATTTTTATTTAAATCAATATCTTGTTAATTACCCCCTAGCTCTAACCTGACCAAATGGTGTTAATCTTTCTAATACCTGTAGCCATTGTCTTCTTAGTTCTTACAATGTAATAAGGATATAAAAGTTACTTTCACACCCCCAAAAAGTATCAAGGTGCGGTAGGTGAACCAAATTACAAGGGACAAGCAATAGAAACTCAAAACCATAAGGGTGCATCTCAATTTCCCTGTAGAATATAAACAGGAAACACAAATGAGATCCAGTAAAAGCATAGAAACAATTTTTGGGGGCAAGCACATCAAAATGGCTTCAGTGGTTGAACGAAAAATTCAGCTAAAGAAAAAATCTTTTCAATTTAAGCACTAGGAAAACTCTACCTGAACTAATAAATATAGCTCACATATCCTACATACATTAACATTACCAAAAAACAAATCAATAGAGCTATCACAAATTCCTAGAATAGAATGGGATAAGTGATACCTGTTCAACATCGTCACGGTCAAAATCATCACGGGTCTGGCTACCGTAAATTCCAGCACCTTCAGCATCAACGCCATTTTTGCCAAACCTGAACCAGCACGTGGTTCTTGAACCAGAGCTTGGGCCAAGTCTTGTTATGGGTCTGCACCATCCTAGAGTTTTCGTTCTTGGGCTACCCAGAAACTTAGAATTGAGCTTGGAGAAATATGCAGTAGACCGAGTTGAAGAAGAATTAGTAGGTCTTGATAAGAAGAAAGTTAGCTGGAGAGTACTTGAAATTGTGGCCATTTTTCAGTTTCAGACACTCCCGAACCAAGTAGCAGCCTTATCATTGGCATGAACGTGCGATTTATAAATTTATAAATTTAGAGACAGAATTTGCACAACAAATCAGAGTGGCGCAGCGGAAGCGTGGTGGGCCCATAACCCACAGGTCCCAGGATCGAAACCTGGCTCTGATAAGAGAGCAAGCTTCTCTTCCCACTCAATTTTTTTATTGATCAGATTTTTGTTTCTTCAATCAAATAAAGCATTTTCATCAGAGAATAAAAAATATATGTTTTATTAATTGATAATTAATAATTTAATTAGAAAAATAAAAAATTTCTTTGATGAACCAAAAAGTTTAAGATATTTTTAAATAAAACAATGGATTATTACACCTTTTCAAATTGTATAAAAAAATATTTACTAATTTTAAGTTTTATTAAAAAATGAGTGTGGTTATTGTAAATCCAATTAGTTTAGAGGAAATTCTTATAGTTTTATATAATTTTCTAAGATGATTTCTAGCGCAAAATGGCAAAGTGTGATTTTATTTAATCCCTGTTTGGCACCACTAAAATTATAATTCATTTTTTTCTTTTTGTTCTTATCGACCACACATTCTCCAATAAAATAATATTACACATAAATCCAAAATCTTTTTCTTATTTTTTAGTCACATCCTCCAAATATTCCTCTCATTATAATGTGGAATAATGGGGGCCAAACGGGCACTTAGATGATATGATCAATTGAAGGAGGTCTCTGTGGTTTATCCATCAATAAATTGATCTTTCTAATCATAATTCATCCAGTATTCAGGATTGGACTTTGAAATTATAAAACCAGCCAGTTTNTGGTGCGAAAAGGTAAAACCCAGAATTTGTTTCTGCAGGCACAATGCAAAAAATTTATGCAACTTCACATTTGGGTTTTAACTGATTTATAAACAGGTCGCGGAATAGTGAAGGAAAGCAACTTAAATTGCTGAATGCAGATGAATTCAGTGACCATATATAACCACACAATGCTGCCTTCAGATAAAGGATATAAGTTAAAAAATTCATACGAAAGCTTAAGGGATAGGATCTAATCATGATCCCAATTACTAGAAGGGAATCCCCTACCAATAGAAGATCCAAAACCACCTCTTCAACCACAACCCTCCTCTTACACTCCTACCCTATAAAAGATAGTGCACAAATTCAATGGAGTTGGCTCGCCGATTCTCGAGCAAATGGCTTGAAAAATTAACTTGATGATATTGGCGTTGTTTGATCTCTACAATACAAGAAATGGGGTACCTTAGCAGGCTAGAATTAGGCTGTCAAAGTAGCTCTCCACACAACCTGGCTTATACGGGTGACTTTGCCAAACTAAAGCTGGGATTGCTGGTCTTGGTTAAGAACCAAGCACATGTTATATTGTGGAGGTTGCAGTAAGCAATCGGACCAATCACTTTTTCTGGATTCACTAAAAAGAATCTGAAGGCTAATCTTGAAAGGTTGCATTATTAGACAGCGCTCTCAGATAATTTCGAGAAACCAAGCTTCTTTAAACGATTCCGTATAGGGTTTGCCCACTTACTGTCTGGATTCCCACATGTTATGTCCACGACTTCAACCATGCCAGGTGCCTTTTTGACAGGTTTTTGCCTTATAGGAGTTCCATCCATGGGTGCATTATCAGCTTTAAGCATAGGAATTCGATGAGTTCCAGTGTGCCTTTTCCTTGTAACTTCAGGGGCTTCATGATTTTGGTCGCTGCTACTTGCTTCATCCACCGACATTCTGGATTTTGGCCATCTCGGAGTGCTGTCACCTGAGTGTACTGAGGAAGAAACTGGAGAAGAATCATTTCCAAACGACGCTGGAATCTGAGATGCAAATTTCCCGGTTTCTAATTCCTGAGACATGAGGGCACTGATTTTTCCAGTGGTTCCTACTTTAATGGATCCCCCACCACCTTTGATAGCATCTAATGTCTGAACCACAGCTTTTCCCATCTACATGTAAAGATCAAAATAATCCTTTTTAACAGGTGAACTTGTATAATTTTTTAAGCTAATTCAAATGTTGGATCAAATCAGTTAAGGAAGTGTAAGCAAGCATGCAAATGTAGCAAATCTACGTTTACACATATCAAAACTTTTGCATTCTTGTTCCCAAATTTCGAGGGCAGCAGATGCAAGTTCCTCAGAATTGTTGCCGCTCTCAACGGACCTCCAATCTAAAAGCATCTTTGGGAAGTGTTTATAAATTGTTTAAATTATAATTAGATAAAAATGAGTTGTAAATAAGTGGATAGTACCCGTGGATCCCTCGAAATATGTGGATAAACAGTGGCCTGAGTATTTATAGATAGTTTATAATATGAGCCAAATACAGGCTAAGATAAAGCAGAAAATAAATTAATTTGTTCACCAAACAGCATATAAAGCTCACTATAACAATTATAGATAGAGCATTCTAGCTACAGTAACATAAGTTTATAGTATTTATGATGTAAATCATTGGAACATAAAGCAGAGGATAGAACCATATTAAGAACAAAAATGCACCTATTTGACATTGCTGGATCACTAAAAGATAAACACAAGTGATTCTAGTGCTCCATCATTTAAAATTCAACGTAATGTAACCATCTTCTTCATCAAATGTATAAATTAGTGACTTTTTTAATCTCAAAGTATATAAACTCGTGATTTACCAGTTACTTATGCCATCTTGAAAAATCATACTACTTTTTGTACTATTTAGAAAAGGACCGAGCAAAGTTGAACTTTGATCATATATTCATAAGCCTGTGTTAGACACTGCTTTATAAATCAACTATTAGGCTCCAGTCGTTATACAGCTCAGTGTACAATAAAAGTTATTATTGTGAACACAAGCTGTCTAAGGCAGTGAATCAAGGGCGACAACACGTGTATAAAAGAAGATAATTGACTCCTAAACCCACAAATCAGAGAATCCCAAAAGGCTGGAATATTGGGAGCTGCCAAGTTATTGGCTCCTAAACCCGCAATCAAATTCACAAACTCGCACCCTGAAAATTGAACATTTTCATCTTAAAAACTATGTCCTAACTTAGGCATCACACACCACCATCTAGGCAACCACCCCTGACTAACACAGCTTTTCATTTAGAGCAGACTCAGCAAATAGTTCATCTCAAGGTCATTTACAGGTTTAACTAGCACCACTACTTATTTACAGCAGCAACAAAGAATGCAGACAGAATCTTGGGCACAAAATTAACAAGAATTTAACTATAAGAAAATAGTACAATAGTTGAATAGAAGAAAGATCAAAATCCAATAACAAAAATCATACAGATAATATAACAATAATCAACAATAACAAACCATCGGTTGACCCAAAAAAAAAAATCCCACCAATAAAATTAAGGACAGTAGAAGATTACCAAAAAATCAAGCCTGAATCTTCAAAGAGAAAATTCTATGGAAAGGGTTAGGAAGAGAGGGTTTAGATTATACGAAGCCCAAAAAGTATGAATATGATTGAAGTCTTCAAAACCTGAATATTCAAAGAGAAATAAATTACATTACTATCTTCACATCGCTTTCAATAAATCTACTCCAAGATTAATAATTTTTTTACCTGTGTAATCTAGCTCACAATGGAGCTCTGGCAAGATCTGACTTTCATCTTATATTTTCTGGGATGGATGAAGCAACCCCTTCTTGGCCCACTTTGCCTATTTTACTTCTTTTGGTTAAGTTCTTTTCATTTTAATTCAAAAATTTATACTGTGTACTACTTGTGATCTCGTGACTAGATTGATGAAATAGTATTTTTCCTCTTTCTGGGGTGAAAGATGAGTGAGTTTTACAATAACAATCGTTTTTCAATGATCTTTCGATTTGAATTTATCGTACAATAACTTTATTTTCTTGTGATCTGAAACTCAATTTCATTCACACCAAACAATATTGTTGTTGCTTGATATGTTCCATATCTTTTGTTTGCTCTTTAATAAAGAGATCTATTTGCATTTGAAAAATAGAATAAGAAGAAATTAGATAGTTAATAAATGAAATTCAACAAATATATCAAGCGCGTTTTTATGAATGGTGCCTAAAGAGTAACAATTTTCGTTTAAGGGAGTAAACATTTTCTTTAATGGTATATGAATAAGAAACCATGTATGGATTTCATTTTCAAGTTGTCAATTGTATTGGAGATATTAGGTGGATCATGGATGGACTATCTTGATCATGCAATGTCCATGTGGTTGCTTAGTCATACAAGGGCCTACTAGTTCAATTAGAAAAAGACCTCACTTTTTGTTGAAATTGATTTCAAAATTTTATCCCAAATTGAGTCATTGAATTTAAACTTTTATTTCCCGTCATGTGACCAACTAACGAAAAATTTTAGTACTAACTAGTATATGATCATATCAATATTGAAATGGGATCCAAGATACTCAATTTCAAATTTGCATGTGCTTCTGTTTGACCACGAATCAAATTATTGAGGGGCCCGCGTATTGTGAGGGGCTGTCAAACTTGGTGTACATTTTAAATGTACACCAAGCAAAACCCTTATTTATATTCCTTCGTAACTTTGTTAGTTTCTATTATTTTTAAAATATATTTTTATATCCCTTATTTTCAATTACACATTCTTGGATAAAATAACATTAAATGTAAATCCAAAATTTTATATATTTTTTAATTACACATTCTTCATCAAAATATTATTTCAAAATGCATTTTTGAAAAAAAAAAAAGGACTAAAACAACACTTAGCCCATGTTTGTCTATCGTTATTCCAAAAAATTATTTGCTACGGTAAGATTATCCACAACACATTCACTCAATAAAATATTCTACACACAAACTAATAAAATTACTTCACTTTTCAACCATATATCTCTAAAAAATACTATTCATTACTCTATTTTTTTCTCAATAATGGAAGACAAATATACTCGTATTAAATTAAATACTCCTAATCAAGATCATAATCCATTTTTTCAAATTCAATTATTTTTTCAAAAAAGTCTCGAAGGACAAAAACAATGAATGCAGATCTCACTTCCATGTCTACCAAACCAAGCTCTCATTTTGCTTTCATTCTTGAATAACCAGTAATCTCCATACCTTAATTCTCACACTTCCTCTCCCCCACACCACCCCAAAAGTTTCTTCACTTCACATTCATTCTTAAGACCTCACATTGCTCAGTATCTCTCTAAATTTAAAGTTCTTGAAAGTTTCTGCGCAGTAACATTGTTGGTTAATTCTTTTATCAAGGTTCAAAATGAGTTCACGGAGATCCTCAAAACCCACAAAATCCCCTAACGAATCAACCCCTTCAAGATCATCTTCTTTATCATCCCATTTAGCCATGGTTGAATTGAAGCAGAAAATCATCAACTCTCTATCTAAACTTTCAGACCGCGACACCCACCAGATAGCTGTGGAGGACCTTGAAAAAATTATAAATTCACTATCAAATGACGGTGTTTCGATGCTCCTCAACTGCCTCTATGACGGTGGCAATGATTCGAAACCCGCCGTGAAGAAGGAGAGCCTCCGTCTCCTTGCTGTTCTCTGCGCCGCGCATTCGGATCCCTGCGCGACCCACTTGACAAAAATAATTGCCCACATTGTGAAGAAGCTCAAGGACTCAGATTCACAGGTCAGGGAAGCATGCCGCGAGGCTATTGGCTCGCTTGCTGCGCTGTACTTGAAGGGCGGCAGTGGCAGTGAGGGAGTGGTTTCGCTATTCGTGAAGCCACTGTTCGAGGTTATGAGTGAAAATAACAAGACTGCGCAAGGTGGTGCGGCAATGTGCATTGCTAAGATGATCGAATGCGCCTCCGACCCACCTTTGCCTGCGTTTCAAAAGCTCTGCCCGAGGGTCTGCAAATACTTGAATAGCCCCAATTTCATGGCAAAGGCTTCATTATTGCCAGTTTTATCGAGATTATCCCAGGTTTGTGGAATTTGACTTCTTTTTTATAAGGTTATATGGTCTGAACTAATGGTACTTGTTTCACTATGTATGAGGTTGGGAGCGATTTATTGTATGAATCATTGTTTAATCATAACAGAACTCATCCACGTTTGATGAATTAGTTTGTGTTTTGTAAATATTTTGGTGATACCAAAATGCAGGAAAAGAAAGTGGAATCTTGACTCGTTGTGATATTGATTTTGATACTTCAATTCCATGGCTTAAAAGTTGTGGGAAAGAGTGCAAAGTTGCAATTGTGTTGTAAAACTTTGCTGAATTCTGTGGTTGAATTAAGGCTATAGAAGATTAAGAATTAATAGTCCAGATAAATTTGATGTAAGATCACCCTTGTGGTTTACAATGAAAAATGACGGAGAAAGTCTTAGAGGACCTTCACAAGGGAAGAAGTATATACATTTTTTCAGTAAAAAGTCAACACATTTCTGTATGCTAGTGGATGGCAAAATGATGGGAATCAATTTAAGAACATCAAACCACAAGCATATTTCTTCCCTTTTTCCATCCTTTAGTTTTTAGTTTGTCAAATATGATTTCGGGTCATATTTCGTGCTTTGTTGAGTTGTGGTGTATAATATGTAGCAGAGTCCTGTTCTCTTTCTATT
Source organism: Fraxinus quadrangulata (assembly GCA_903798255.1). Lineage (NCBI taxonomy): Eukaryota > Viridiplantae > Streptophyta > Magnoliopsida > Lamiales > Oleaceae > Fraxinus > Fraxinus quadrangulata. The sequence goes on along the minus strand of CAIGRB010018159.1, from coordinate 31,587 downwards.
AAATATGAAATAATTCTCTTATTGTCAAATGCTCACCTGAAATATGCATCATCCACGGTCAATGGTTCCCTTTATGAACTTGTTGCCTTGTATATTAGTCCATAACTTGGTGTGCTACCGTCCTGTATTTGTAATAGATGGACTGAGCATGGTGTTGGCATTTTGAATAAGTCAATGTGGTCAGACTATGTGAAGTTTAAGTTATTGATCTGATGTGCATGTCATATAACAATGTCACTTGGCAAAGAAGAATTAGGACGTTTATTTCACGTTACCAATCTGAGTTTCTATATCATATTGCAGGTTGGCGCAATAGCACCACAAAGTTTGGAAACCTTACTGCAAAGTATTCATGAGTGCGTTGGCAGTTCAGATTGGGCTACTCGAAAGGCTGCAGCCGATACATTAAATGCTTTGGCACTTCATTCAAGCAACTTGATCAAAGACAGAGCTGCTTCCACGTTGAATGTGCTCGAGGCTTGCCGGTTTGACAAAGTAAGCTCCTAAATTTTTTCCTCAGAAAAATATTTAACACTTACATGCCAAAAGTTTATGAAGTTATGAGCTATTTAATGCAACAGAGACCAGCTAACACTCTTTCGCTTCTTTTTCCCATTTTCTCGGTTGGATTTTCTGAAGAAATAATTGTTATCTTGGTCTTTATTGTCTTTCACATAGTTAGCTTCTTTTATACTTTCTCATTTGACAATTAACGTCAATCTCTACCTAATACGAGTCCTCTATTATTTGAGTGGCGTTTTTACATACTGCAGATGATGCCAGGAAAACTGTACTGCAGTTACCCACCCTTGTGTACGTGCATCTTGTTGATGCATAGAAATTTTTTTATTGATACCATGTTGAATCACTTAATTTAAAAGCTTAGGACAACAGAAAGGGAGCAAATTTTGTTTATGTAAATTTTGTCTTCAACATAACTTACAGAGCAGTTGCAGGTTTATTGACCTTTTTGTATTCAATGTTTATCTCTTCCATGAGGGAAAAGTTATTATACTTAGAATATTGCTTTGGTGGAGCTACTTTTCATCCAGAATATGGATGTCCATTGCTAGTAATTTTCCATTAGACTTAAATATTAATTTTGGGATATATGAAGAGTCATCTTAGGTTAAGCCCAGTTTGTTTGCATATCATGGCTGAAAACTCACTCAACAAAAATCAATGCTATTTATTTTTTTCACCAGATAAAACCTGTCAGGGATAGTATGACAGAGGCTTTGCAGCTTTGGAAGAAAATTGCAGGAAAAGGAGATGGATCTTCAGATGACCAAAAGGCTTTGTCTCATGGTAGGAATGGGATCAAAATATTCTTCATTTGAACTTTTTTTACTTAGCAATGTTATGTAACCCTCTCATACGCTGGTCGATCCGTCAGATAGCAAAGCTTCTGCATCAGCTGACCGTCTTGAGAAGAATGATCATCCAAGTCTTGATGAGAGAAGAAGTGAAACATTTGCAAAAGACTCATCCAGTGGATCTTCGCCTGCCGATTCTACTTCCATAGATAAGGGTAACAACATTTCAGACAAGGCAGTTGGGATACTGAAGAAGAAGCCACCAGCATTAACAGACAAAGAATTTAACCCAGAGTTCTTCCAGAAACTTGAAAGGAGGGGTTCAGATGATTTGCCTGTAGAAGTGATTGTCCCTCGTCGGTGTCTTAATACTCCAGATCAGCCAAATGAGGAAGATTCAGAGTCAAATGATATGGACTCAAAGGGAAGGATGGGGAAATTCCAGCCCGATGATGAACATATTAAGATAAATTACAAAAATTTGGAGAGAGGAACTTCTGGTTCAATATTTAGGGAAAGGCACATAGGTGATAGGAGTGATGCAAATCAGAGGGAGTCATCCAGCATTCATGCAGATTTTTCTAAAAATCCTAGTCAATCTGAGGGATTTATGAATAATAAAGGAAATTGGTTGACTATTCAGAGGCAGTTGTTACAGTTAGAGAGGCAACAATCCCATCTCATGAATATGTTGCAAGTATGATTAGTTTGTTTGCATTATGGAGATGAGTCCTGTGTTATTTCTGCCTAACTTTTCTCTTGTATTTCAGGATTTTATGGGAGGGTCTCATGATAACATGATGACCCTTGAGAACAGAGTACGGGGTCTCGAGAGAGTTGTTGAAGACATGGCACGAGATTTGTCAATATCAACAGGTAGAAGAGCCGGTGGTGTTATGGCTGGATTCGAGGGTTCTTCCAATAGGCATCTAGGAAAGTATAATGGCTTCCCAGATTACTCTACTTCCAAGTTAGGAAGAGGTAGTAACGATGGGCGTATTCCATTTGGGGAGAGATATGCAGCATTTGATGGTATTTCGCCAGGCATCCGAGGTAGGGGCCCATCTTGGAGATCTGACACACCTGATGCTTCGTACTTCCATGCGTATGGTAAGAGCGGACAAAGGAAAATGGCAGGTGGTGGTGCTGTAGATGTTAGGTCCACTAAATCGGAAAATGAGACTGATCAGGTTAGCGGCAGGAGAGCCTGGGAAAAAGGAACTGGACCTGTTAGGTTTGGTGAGGGGCCTTCTGCTAGAAGTGTGTGGCAAGCTTCGAAGGATGAAGCAACTTTGGAAGCAATTCGGTTTGCTGGCGAAGATAATGGAGATTCTCGAAGTGCTCGAGTAGCTATACCAGAAATGGAATCTGAAGCATTAGAAAATGATGGTACATTGCAAGAACGTGACCCCACCTGGACTTCTTGGAGCAATGCAATGGATGCACTTCATGTTGGTGATATGGATTCAGCTTTTTCTGAAGTTTTGTTAGCTGGAGATGATCTATTGCTTGCAAAGCTCATGGACAGATCAGGCCCTGTAATTGATCAACTATCGCTTGACGTGGCTACTGAAGTTTTGCATGCTGTTTCTCAGTTTTTCCTGGAGCCAAACTTGTTTGACATCTGCTTATGTTGGGTTCAACAGGTATATTTTCTAATAATTAGTACCTTGATATTTTGGCTGCTATGACAGGACCAATTATTTACTGCATTTTCACTTTCTAAAATGAATCTACAAATTATAACTTCAGTACGTAGGAAGGAGGCATCAGCACCTGCTCTCATTTTTGTTAGTGTTTATCAGTTGGTTTGGAAACCAGATTCTTGTTGGGGTGTAAAAGTTTATGCCTGTAAATTCGATTCTCGAGTTCAAGTCATTGATCTTTTTACTTACGTTTTGTTCAACCTGAATGAATAAAAAGAGGGAATAGTTCATAAATACAACGTTTAATTCTTCCTGTGTAAGTAAACTTGAAGAGGTTTCTTCTCATCCTATGGATAAGTTAACTAGCATTGTAAAGTGGAGATCAATATTTTGACAATGTGTTTACTCCCTGTTCTCAGTTGGTGGATATTGTGATGGAAAATGGGCCTGAGGTGCTGGGCATTCCCATGGAAGTAAAAAGAGAAATTTTGTTGAATTTACATGAAGCTTCTTCATCAGTTGAACTACCTGAGGACTGGGAAGGTGAAACTCCAGATCAACTCTTACTGCAGTTGGCATCAGCTTGGGAAATTGATCTGCAACACTTGGATAAATAGCTGTCCTAACTACCAATTTTTGTTCAAGTGTTCTGTAGTTACAAATCTTGTATCCGTTTGGGACGTGTTTGGTGTGTAATACCAGATAGAACTCGACAGCATATTAGACAATATTTTAGCATTTTTTTCTTCTTTGAATGATGTCCAGTACGAGCCTGTATAGATCTTACCAGACAAGCCATTAAGGTCTACTACCTGGGAAACAACAATCCACTTAACTGTAATATTTAATACTCTGGGCTTTAATTTTGAAATTTGAATATAGAGGTTTTTTCACCAGAATAATTGTCAGATTTTATTGAATGCAAATAAAGTTCAAATTGCCATCGCTTTAGCCTGACTACTTGGCTATTGGTTGAATTTTCCTGTTATTGATTTAAAATTAGAGACTATCATAAGTACCTTTTAGGCTCCACGATAATATATGATACGTTCAGAAAATCTTATTAACCTCTCTTATTTCTAATTTTGAGTATTATATACACGTCATGACTACTTTTTGAGCCATATATAATTTGAAATGAGGGTTATAGCTAAAACGTCCTTGTGAAAGAAAAATAAATAAATTTCTTATCATTAGATGTAGTTAATTTGCTTGAACTAAATTATATATATATACAATCGTTATATATCCTTCATAATGCAAAATTAAAAAGTGACTTGAATATTCATAAAGCGTGAGCCACACAAGCTCTGTTTCAATGCACATCTATAGCCTATGTGAGACATTCTTATCTGCTGTGATCCAGGTGCAAATCACGATCAAGAATAGCAACGTTGTATGTATCTATTGTCCGTGCAAGACATTCTTTTCTTGTAATCAAGATCAAGAACATCGTATCAGTTCATAAAGTTGCAATAAGAAAGGCCACAAGGCTAGGCTGTTCCTTATTTTCCTCCCCAAACCAATTTCATCAACACTAGTGAATTCGAGCAACGTTGATCATACAAACACGTGACATCCCTCTAAGTGACAAGATTGTTGTATATACAGCTCAAAAAACTAATTTATAAATGCCCAAATTGAATTACAAAATGCTGAACCGCCCCATATCCATCTTCCCTTCCCTATCTACATTCGTGCCACCATCAGACGACAAGAATGTAAGAAGTTCGCAAGGAGGGTAGAGAGGATTAACAAAATTTCACTCGTTTGTAGGTAATAAGAAAAATGAAAATTGTTATCTACTTGGCTGAATACCAGTTCTTCGCACATTTGGCATCAACAGATAAATCAACGTTAAGGATATTCTTTCCATCAAAAGGTTTCGACATGCAGTCAACCACAATGGCCTTGGCGACCTCAGCAGACTCTGTGGGCCCTTCCAGTATCACTTCGTCGTGAACCTATCCAGAGAGAGAAGTTAATCTTGAAATTTCAGCATGATAATCCTTGTGAGCTAACAAGACGAGATATCAACTCATTTTGAAAAAATTAGAAAGATGACACTTTTGCATGAAGACAGAAGAGAGCCGCATTGGCAATAACACAACTTCCACACCATAATTCAGAAGCTTGAAAGTACATTAAAAATAAATTCTTAATTACAATTTCAAAGGGAAAAAAAAAGCCCCACATGGGAAGAGAGAAATCACATAGATTTAATCACAGTGATCCATAAACCTGATTATTTACAAGGCCACAGGTCGGATTAGCTTATCTGTGGAAATTTTCATAAAAAAGCAAGCTAGACACTTCATATTGAAGGCAAAGACAATATAAATATAATAGTGGGCTCATAATATGTAATGGCAAAAACAGTTAATTGATTTCTTGAAATAAATTGTTCCAAAAGAACACCACTTTTTATTGTTTATTAATTTTATTAATTTATTATATTTTGAGGGTTGGGGGTAAGAGGGGGTGATCTACACAACTCACCTGTAAAAGAAGCCTCCATCCAAGCTCCTTCAGTTGTGCATTTTTTGATATTTCTAACATAGCACACATTGCAACATCAGCAGCACTTCCCTGTCAAAACTTTTCAAGTCAGACGATGCCCATACAGTGGGGAGGACAGAACAATGAGGGAGGAGCTTCAAAAGTTGAGACAACAGGTAAAAAAAAGACCTGCACTGGGGTATTGATGGCAGCCCGTTCAATATGACTCTTGTGCCATGGAGTTGCATTTCTCAAAGATGGGAACATGCGAGCCCGTCCTAACAATGTGTGAACACACCCATTTACAACTGCTTCTTTTTTGCGTTTTTCCTGCCAAGACAATACTTCTTGCCGATCACTATACCAGCGATCAACTGTTTCCTTGGCTTCCTTGATAGAAACCTGAGAATTTGTGATAGCAATCAGAATCCATATCAATAACTGTGTTTCAACTGCAAAGAATGGAATTTGTTGTTATGTCAGGTTGCAAAAAGCTGACATGCCTTCCAATCACGGGCAAGCCCCACCGTAGTTTTCCCGTATGCAATGGAAAAGTTAAGCATCTTGGCTTTTCGTCTTTCAGAAGCAAAAGCATCCTGAAAGAATAAATCATATTGGTTTCAATTGAGGCAGAAGCACTTGAATACAACAAAAAACAAGTAAAATTTGCGTATACGGTTTCCATTTTCCATTCTACAAGTAAATGAGGACTTGGATCCCCATTTTAATTTTCTTGGCAATTGCAGAAGAAGATCATCAAAATACCCCGGATAAAACAGCCTCGTATGTGATACGTGACGTCTCAATGGAACATTTGGAAGTCAGCAGAGACTAGTTTGGCAAACAAATTAGAAGGAACATCCAAGTTGTTTAGAGTAATAAACAAGGGCTTTCGGAAAACTATGGGCCTAGGTAGCTTGTCTTCAGAAAGTAAGGTAGAGGAAATTTCTCGAACAAGAATCCAGAAGCCAACTTTAACTAAATCCACACCAAAAAATAAAAAATAAAAAAATGCATTGCCTATGTAATGACTTCTGGAATTTCCTCTTGCCAAAGCCTAATTCCTCAAAAGATATTCCTTTCGAAGGGTCATTTTTAAAAAAGACCTTTATGCAACAGAAAATATGCAAACACGCCATTAGTCAACTGTAACTTTATTGCCCTAAAATTCCATCAGAGTACATATGATTTGCTTCTTTAAACAAGGCAATTCTGAAAGATTTTGGTAATCATAAATTTACTCTGAAGACAACAATATATATATATAGTTAGCTTGCTTACTCTGAAGACAACAATAGTTTAGCTTGCTCCTAGGGAGTCATATTAGAAATAGCATTCAGGTGAACTGGCGAAGGACCTAATGGCTGATTGGAACTATGTACCACATGCCCAGCCCCTCAGAATTAGAAAAGTTGACTAAACCTAATGCAGATAAGATGGTTATACTATACAATTAACCAGCGAGCTTAGCGAGAACTAGACGACTGATGTATAGAGTCCCTCAGGAATCAGTTTATGGAAACCAAAAGTGGATTTTTGTGTCTAATCTTAAGTTACTGCTCGCACAATTCTATTAATAATTTAAAGCAGTATATGCTATCAAGTTCTATTTCTTCGAAAAGAATAAATCATGTATCATAGAAATCATGTGATTGTGATGTATATCTCCATCATCTAATATCACTATACCTACTGCTGCTACAAGTGCTAAGATTTCTAATATCACTAATGCTACTACAATTCTTATCAATAGTCTTCGTTTTCACATGTAGCAAATTATTTTTTTTCAACGAAACCCAGATTTATATTAGCCTCCAGCCAACTGATTAAATAAAGATCATATTAAGATGCTGTTATATTACTGTTGCTATTTCAAGAAAACTACACCATAAAACTAAGAGGAAGATATCACAGTAAACCTTTAGTAAAGGAGCTGGAGGCTTATCTTCACCAGGTTCAGGATGCCACTCGAGAAGCACGTGCTTCTGTTCAACAGCTTCACGAATGTGCGGATACATGTTCATTGCAGTCCTTGAATGGAAGTCTCCACCTGCTTTGAAAGCATCCAACATGCTCTTACAGTCGGCAAGATGTGCAAGAATCCTAAGTTCCAACTGATCAGAGAAACTTGTTCAATACACGTACAAAATCACATAAGAATGCCAGAGACAAAAGACGTAACAGGGGGTGGGGGGGGTCGGGGGTTCAAGTCACCTGTCCATAATCAGCAACTATCAGAGAGTTGTCAGGTGCAGCTATAAATGCCTGACGAATCTTATACCGGTCTTTCTCTAAAGCAGGTTGGTTCTGGTTTGGAGAAACTATAATTAGCACTACTAAACATTATCTTGAAAGAAAATAAATAAAATATAAAATTAACACATTGTACTCTTTTCAGACCAGTATAGGTGTAACACACAAAGAACATATGAACATTGAGGCGATAAAATCATTAACCAAAGAATCTCTCTCTTTAAGCCATAAAGTCAACCTTGGCATTGTCCCAGATGCTATGACCATGAATTGCAGTTAGGATAGACTTGTTTTATTTTTATTGTGGGTATCTTAACATGGTGATACTCTGGCAGATAATTAATCGGGCTGGCAGCAACTCTTTAATTAAATCAGTCTCCAGCTATATTTTATTTTTTTGCATGATATTGTTTCATAAGTGCTCTTGAGAACATCTTTTCCTCCATATTTGTACATATTCCTACCATTAATAATTTTCTTTTCATTTTTTTGGCAGAACGAGTGTAAAAAAAAAAAACAAAATAATTACTTCTTTTTTATCCGTAAAAAAAAAATAATAATTACTTGAGACTATAAAGTATTGTTGTAAGAAAAAGTTAATAACATCAAAAAGAACAGAGAGAGCCTATTTTCTGCAGGTGGCGAAGAAGGCTCTCTTAGAGATAAAAGGTGTTAACGCTGTGGGAATAGATGCATTTCTGTAAAGGTTTGAAAGTGTCTTGGAGAAGTTGAAAGATATTTGACCATATGATTTTAACCAGAAACATGCCAGATACAGGAAGGCATTTTACTCCCCAATAACAAAACTGACTGAGATTTTCTATATTATTTTGTCATTGAGTTAACGAGTTACAAAATGAAACTTCAGCGAGAGAGTAAATGAGTCACGACTTAGGCTTAAAACCATGGCATCATAGAAATCCATTTGAATTTATGCATGGAAATTAGAAAAGGGGGATCAACATCATGTTGTTTACTATGATAATTTCCTAAGAGGGGGCTTCGAGTAAAGGCTCCATGAATCAACTAAATGTAGGCATGGGAACTGCCTTATTGAGTTCATAAACTTGTTTATAAAAGAGAGGGGGGGAGGGGGGTTGGAAAACTTAAGAGAATTCATTGGACAAAACGAAACAGAATTATATTTGTTAGTTACACTTTCATATTTGTGTTAGATTCGTACTCAGATTTATAATCACAGTCAAAATTGAAATAGGAAGAATGTTGAAAAGTACAATCACAAATCAGTATAAAAGCTGTATCAGAATAGTTAACTATGTAATCTTCAGAAGATTACATAAATTTTACGACAGACCTGCAAATTCGGTCTTCTGGCAGATAAGCGACCAGTTTCTGTGTTAATATTCAGTGAACAATGGATTCGCCCATCCTTGCCTGATATATGATTACCCTGAGGTAGAAGGTATGATTAAAATATCACACACTCAAGATTTTTCTCTTTCCCAATAATGTATCCTTATTTCGAAAGAATAAAGTTAATTACGGAAAAAATTAGCTATCACAATTATCAAAAACATCCTTCCATGAAGTAAAAGCAAATTTTTTTGAGCTCACTTAAGAATTTCAATAGTGCTCAAGATCAGTTAAGATGACAAAAAATGATACATTTTTTTTCCTGAATAACCAACAGGGAAAAAATATACATGCTTATCTAAATTACGAAAGGTGGTATGAGATATGAACCCGGACGTCTTTGCCAGTTGCAGATGTGGTAGAAAGAAAAGAAAAATGTGCAGAATTTTCAATATGAGCACAAGGATGGTCACTTGTTGATAATAATACGATTGGATTAACTATCTGGAGATAAGAATCTCTGCAAAGTAAACCAGAGCTATGCAAGGGAAAACATAAACAACTGAGATTACCAAGCCCTTCTCATTGATACGATCCTCACAAATACTTGCCGCAGTTATTTCACAAATACAGTACTTCAGAGCGAAATCATCACATATTGTTACTACCCAGAGCACGTAATGACATTCATGCATGCAAAGATCGAGGACAAAATTGAGAAAATTTGAGAAAAAAAAAAGAAGAAAAAACTAGAACCTTAAAAGTGTCAAAAGTGCTTTCTGACAATCTTCTTCAAATTTTTAAACCAAAGTGAGCATTTTTCCAAGGAAAATTTTTAGAAAATGTGGTGCTGAATCGTTTAGAAATTCTTGTAATAAAAATTGAAAATAAGAACTATATCGGAATAATCTTGCTTTGTATTAATTTATGATTGATTGTGATAAAAAGTGTACAATGACTCTATAGGCAAAATTATTCCCTGATCTTATTAATACAAGGAAACCAAAATAAGGAAACTAAATTCTAAAAGGAAAAGATGATTGAAAGACAAACTCCTAGATAAAGTGAAACTATTAATTGTAGTTGTGATGTACTACATCAAAATGAATCTTACTTGCTTGAATGAAATACAAGAAATCAATTTTGTACCATAATATTTTCCATTCCTAAATCAATAAATATTAATGGGCTGAATGACGACTTTTCTTTTTGTTTCCAATGCAGACCGGCTAATAAGCCTTTCGTGTTTCATTAGAAAATTTTCAAGTACCAAATGCAAGCTAATAAAATAATGTAGAAAAAGCAAACAGGAGTCTCCCACAAAAGTTCCAAGTATAGAAAGTTACTTAGGATTTTAAATTGTGTCACCAAGAAAGTTGAGGTAGCAAATAACCTGCAAGGGTAGAATAAAGTTGGATATCAAAGAGTCTATTGAACAAACTTCACATAAAGCAGCAATGGCATGGCAAGCCTCAACTCCCGCCTGCCCACCACCAAATGCAGTGTAAGCTGCTCCATAATCAGACTTATCAGGGTTCTTGAAAGCTTCACCTACCCCTGCATTAGGAACTTCTTCAACACTCTCCTCATCCATGAAGTCATAATCAACAGAAACCTTCCCAGCAAGATTCTTTAAAACACCACCACTAACAGAAGGCCAACCACTTGCAGTGTACACATCAGCCTCTATATTAACATCAAGGGGCTTATGCAGTGTAATTTTGCGATATTTTGTTGGAGTCTTCTTGCCTTCTTCAATTATTTTGTCTGTGTTCGGAATTTTGAAATCCTTCTCTAGTGGAAGAAACTCATTTGCATTTCTTCTGTAGATAGACGATGAAAAAAGAACAAGTCACTACATGGCAGTGACCATGGCTATTCCAATATATTGAGCAGTATTGCAATCAACAAGAAAATCAAACCTTTAAAAGAAAAAAGAAAGCAGCACATGGCTACTTCGGTTATTAGCTGTATCGCTTTCTTGCAAACAAAGAACGAAATCTAATTGCAAATAAAAATAAATATTGCAGTCATTTCGTGCAAAAGTTAGGCCAATTTTCCAAAGCTCGTACCACCTGTCACTCCACCTTCTCCCATGGATCAGAAACACATTATTCCTTTGATTTAAGCATAGATAATGGACAGACAGTGGTGAAGAGTGGGAGTTGCCGAAGCAGTGGCCCCTCCAACCCAAAAATTTCTTCTTGTTGAGAATCCTATTATTAGGATGTAGAGCAGAAGGCAACTGCCATCTCGGGAATTGAGAACACATTCGCACAACAGACACAAAATTACAACAATAAATCACCGGACTAGATTGTCATTTTGTCAAAATGAATCTCACTGAATTTCGTGACTATGTCAGTCTATACCAATACAATAATAAAGAGATAATTCATTTTAAGAGCTAAAGCACACGGTTTCGTCATCAACTTTCACACGGCTAGAGTCCATAAATTGCATACATCATTGGGCTCCACGACCTCCCTCATCTCATATTCTATTAATTAAAGATATGGGAAGCAGTTTCATACCTGTTCTGAATACCGCCAAAAAAGAATTGGCGCAACTGTGCATCACTACCCACATTCATGTACTGAGCATCTGGGCAGTGTTTGGATGCCCACTTGCGAAATCTATCAGCGGCAACTTGCTGTTCTGCTTTAGCCACCTTTTCAACCTCAGCAAGATAGGCACGATCAACCAGCATTCCCTCGGTTTCCATTTTTACTAGAAGCTCACCAAATGGACGCCAATATTTCTCATAGAAGTTGAACATTGATCCTTTCGCAACTCCATCAAGATTCCAAGGCATTTTAGACAGTTTACTCCTCAAACTTTCATATAGCTTCAGTGTGCTCATTGAATCTAAAGCAGAATAACAAATCCATAGTTTCCGCTCAACTCTTTGCAGCTCTTCAACTGGCGGGATGACCATTATTTTTCCCTCAGATCCATCTTTTTTCAATTTTTTCCTGCCAAATATGGTTTTCATTGATACTTTACCAATCATCTCTTCACCAAGGCGCAGCTTAGCATTAGACATGACAGAGGGATCACCTGTAAGTGCTTCTAAAGAATACCCACCCTCAGTTCGCCTAGATGAATTCCACAGCCGAGCCATGTGCATTGTATCGGCAAAAAAACCAGAAACTTTGAGCCCATAATTCTCTACTATGTGATTATCAAAGCTGTAATTGTGCCACACCTACAAAAAGCATGAGGAAGCTAATTATTAGGTTGATGGTGCAATATAGACCCAATTACCTGACTATATCCTGGTTAGATATGCTTGCTTAAGTTTTTAAACTGCGAAATAGGCAGGTCAAAATGACAACCAATAGAAGGTGCCTTCATAAAATGATACATCAGAAAAAGCATTTACTTTTTTAATGGATGAGTCCTCAAAAAATCGAGCAAACACGGCCATGAGATTCTTGCCACCACCATCAAGAACATCCACCCAGACACAAGATTTTCCATTGCCAAAATCGACATCTGGACCAGAATATATACTAAAACATATAATTTCTCCATGGTCCACAGGTGTCTCCTCCTTGACATCAATCTTGGCTACCTGCTTAGTATCATCAATAACATTAAACAAAATAAAGTATTTACATTTGTGACTGAAGTAATTTCAACTTTAAAAAAATCTCTATTTCCTCTGTATTCAAATGGAAAAGAAATGTAAATGAATCCAGTGGATACATGCCTCGGTATCACATGCGTGAACAAGATGCCTGTATTGATTTGTGAGCAAACCAACCACTTCCCTAGCTGCGGAAATGCTATCAACTACAAGAACCTTGTCATATACAGTACGAAGCCTCTCAAAAGTATTCTTGGATTCACGAGTAATTTGCTCAATCTGAGTTCCGTTAGCAATGTCAGCGACGATACATTTATGATAACCTGCATTATTTTTTATTTCACCGATCACGAGTTCATTGCCGATTTTGGAAACTTCATCTTTCACATGTTCCACACTATCCTCCAACAATAACCTATTAGGCAGAGCACCTTCCAACAATGATTGATTTTGTAACGACATTGAACCATCACCATTATTCATGTATACTTTGTTACTTCTAATATTATCGGCAAAGGAAGGATTATGGGAAACATGCGGCCTGACTTGTCCTACACTGACACTGTATTCCATTTCTTTACTGATTGGTCTACTTCCATCTCCTTTATACTGCCAAAAGAAAAGTCATAATTGCAATGGTTCTATATAGACATTAAGTCCCTGTTTGATTTAGATAAAAATCAGATTTTTAGTATATTTCGATAAAAGTTGATGAAATGTGTGATTAAAATTTGTGGGTCCCATGTAATATGTAGCTAAAATTATTTGTTGATTTTGAATAAGATTTTGATTCAAATTTTTAGTTGAACCAAACAGGGGCTAAGGATACTCAATAATGCAAACAATAACTTGTGCATTCTTGGTTTAATTATTATCTTACTTTTTTGATACACTCAGATGAATATTCTATGACTCCCAACTTAGCTCCTTTTGCAGTATCTTCTTCTGGAAGGGTTTTAAGATTCACAGCAATGTTTTCTTTATGTGCAAATAATGCCTTGTTCTTTTTACATTCTTCAGCTGCTTTACCCCAAGCTTCAGCAGTATGTCCAAGAGTCGCAATGCTGCCACAAACTTCTCCATTTACGTCCTCTCTCCTTTTTCCCCCTCTATGCACATAAGGCATCTTCGAGTGAGGAGATGGGTAAGTATATTTTCGTTGATAGTGAATTTGACTTTCATCATGTTGCATAGTACTATAACTTGATCTACGTTTTAACTGATGGGAATCAACATTAAGAGTTCCGGTAGATAAGGAACCACTTGCAGTTTCGAGTTTGAAATCCTCCAGCCTGCAAATTATTATTACATAAAATGTTAAAACATAGATGGCAGCTTATTATTCAGTCTAAACCCTCTAAAACCAGCTCAATCCCAATGTAGCTACATTACTAGCCTCCAAAACATTATCAATGTGACTGATATTTCAAACTTCAATATTAATCGCCAGTAGAGGAAGCTCCTGACATTAACATGTTCATCCTTTCCTCTTTCATTTTTCTTCAACAACAAAAACTTGAAGGAAAACTCATGCAGGTTCTAAAGATATTATTTTTTCAATAACTGCCACAAAATAATACATAAAAATGAAGGAAACGACAACAAAAATAAAGGGGGGAAATTTCCGGGTCCATCCCCAATAACCCAACAAAAAAATATATATAATGAAGAACGCGAAGAATCAAAAACCCATATGATAAAATGTAACGAAATCCCAGAGAGTAGAAAACCAGTGAATTTGAAAGAAACTGTACCTGCGGAGGGTTTTTCTAGAACTAGCCCAAACAGTACGCGAAGAGGAGTAAACATTAGTACAAGAACGACAGAACCAGAAATAAGGGGGAGAAAAGGAGGAAGGCCTAAAGGGGTTTGTCTGAGTAGAGAAACCCATTTTAGCCATGGTTTCTGCAACTCTTCCTAGCTTATTGCTAGTGCTGCTAATGAAACTACAAGAAGCGGCCGTTTCGATAATATTTCTTAAACAACAGGTCAATTACTTTTACTGTTTGTGGTCACAGTGAATAAAAAGGGTTATCCAGGGGGTTTCACTCTTTGTCTCCGACTCTTAGTGAGGAGTGGCAGCCGCAGAGTACATGCTTTTTAGAGAGGGAAAGGGCGGGGTTGAGGAAGAGGGAAAGGAATTGAAAGCTGAAAAATAGGGATTCTAAGTTTTAGCCTTCATCGTCAACTCTTGTCAGTTGTGGCCTTGTGCTGGGGGACAGTTTTAGATGAATTTGCCTAAAATGGAATAGAAAGTGAGAAAATGAAAAAAATAAACCCTACTCTTTAAACACGAGTCTATTTTAAAGAATCAATAATTAAAATTATGTTCCAAAAAACTCTTTAAATTAATATTTTTATTTAGAGAGTTTAGAGAGCCAAACCAACTCTTTATAATTAAATACTTTCAAAAAATTTCAATTTTCAATGAGAGAAAACGATAAAACAATCTAAAGAAAAGATAGTTAAAATAAAAGATAAACAAAAATAATAAATATTTTTTTTGAGTAGTAAAATCAAGTGTTGAATATAAAGAGTTTGTTGAAGTACTTCAGAATTTTAACTCTCTAAATTTATAGATGTTTTCCAAATGATAGAATATGTTCTTTGAAAATAGAAGGTCTATTGAATATGCTCTTATACCTTCTTAAAAATAAACTCACCTCCATCTCAATCTTTTAAAACTCGTTTTAAAGTATTTATAAATAATTTAAATTATAAATATATAGAAATATATTTTCTCAATATTAATATGCACTCGACCTTTGTATCTCGTGGACATTATTGTTCCAAAATAATGGGTTGGAATTGAGAACAACGCCTATAATTGAACCTTAATGAATTAAGAATGTTATAGGTCAAGTTAGCCATACCAAAATTTATAAATACTGCCTTGTACGTCGTTAATGAGATAGTGAGCTCAAACTTTGTCAAGCCAAAAACCTTTTCAATTTTTAGTTATTTTTGAAAAGACTCGTAGAATTTTTGTGCAAGATTCACTTCTATACGTTATATTAATCTAGGTAATTTGTAAGTAACAAGAAAGTTACCTTGCACTTTGTGAAGAAAGGCAAAGAACAAGAACTTTTATTTCAAAACCAAAGGGAAATTTTTAGACTCGAAATGAATTAACGTATATCTCCAGAATGTTTAGAATTGTCTTCTTTTAGATTGTTTTGAATAAAATTATGGGTATAACTTAGAATTTGACTACTAAATAATCGGGCGTTGTAAAATTTGGTAGAATTGATAATTTAATGAGCATCAAATTCATTTCAATTTATCTATGATTTCTGCCATTGCCTCCTATCATGCGTTCAAAAATCAAATCTAAATCAACAATAATGTCATTTCTCCATCAATAACACGATAACTCTATCAACTAGAACAATTGATAAAATTATAACAAGATGTTTTGTATTAGAACGAACTTGAGATTTTCATAAGAAAACATTATATTCGGTCTGCTAATTACTAGATGTCGTCATTTCGCCATCAAACTATAGATTACGGATAACATCCCATTTGAAATTCCCTTCGATGAAAAAAAAAAGAAAGATGTGCTTTAGGATTTATATGTCATTAGAATTGATTAGGAGGAGGTAGTTTGGGACTTAAATGAAAGAAGAAAACATTATTTAGGGTTGAACGATTTGTTTTGGAGGGGCAATTTCATCTAGGTCGCAATTTTATTAATACAGCCATGGTGAATTTTAACTTTGACCTTTTTATCTTGACGTTGTTATCCGACGACAAAATTTGTAAGCCCTTCAATCTTCGATGAATATTATAATAAGGAAATAACTTTTATGGAAGTTTTGAAATTATTTGTAGCTTAAATTAACCCAATCTAGCAAATAAAGTCAAGTTGTTGCCGACAGGAGAGATAAATGCGACTACTGATTTTCAGTTCTGAAATACCGATTTTAGCACACCCAACCATTTTTCATAAAGCTCTCGAAAGAATACGCGTGAGCATAGCTTCAATTTCCTTCCACACGCGAATGGATTCCGAGTGGAGGAACGTATTGGCGGCAGTTTACTTGACAATCACAGTCACGATCTTGATGTCAAATGGAGTGAGAGCGTGGACAGGTGAAATCCATGGCAGAGTGGTGTGTGATGTGTGTGGGGATTCTACTATCGGCCCTGAAGATCATGTTTTATCGGGCAAGTCCACTGCCTTTGGTTTCCCTTTACCAGTTTTATTAACTTGTATTTCTGGGGTTGGTATTTTGATCAATTTGATGTTAATTGGAAAAGGGTTTAAAGATTGTGGCTTGATGATTCCCTGTGATGACTGGATTTAGTTGATTGTCTATTATTATTTGCTCAATTTCCTTTGTTGATGTGGAAAATTGCAGGACCTTTTAGAATACTAGTTAATGGCTATTGAACTGTTTATTCTTGAATATCTTTTATTGAGCTCGGCCACACTCAGGAGGGATGGTTTGATCCCACCCGGACAAGCAACGAGAAGAAAAGATAAAAAAAATTAAACAGAACTTAATTAAAGGGGGTGTAGTTACAATCAGAATAAAAAATCCTCATTACACAGAAAAAGTGAGCCACCATTAGGTTCAAGAAACTATCAATGCGATTGCCTGGGAGACAATTCTGATTGGTCCATGAAAATCAATTTCAACGTTGTCCTTTTTTTTTTTAAGCGAGGATTAATTGGATATTTTTCCCAGCATTTTATTATAAACCCCAGTACCGTGCCTACTTCAGACCCCTGCAGGCTGCGTGCATAAAGCTCCCATAGAAGAAGCAAAAATTTTCATTTGTTCTCGTTCCAATTCATTTTGGGGACATTGATTTGAACTGAATTCGTCCCCTCTGACAATAGGTGTTATGATTCAGATTCAAACTAAATTTCCAGCTTCTCCAATTCTTAGATTGTGAATGATAAACTATCCTAGCCCTTTTGAAATTGATTGCATGGCTGATGAATAACCACTTTCAGTTCTTTCATTTGATTTCTTTATGTCCAGGTTATAAATCCCAGAACTATTTATGGAGTATTATTTGAGATTTGGAAAGATAGCAACTATACCAATTAGATATTCAATTTACAGGTATACAATATAATTTAACTTAAACCCACCAGGATAACAAAATACCATTTTTTGTGAATGTAAACTGCAGCCTTTCTCATTTTGTCTTAATTTTCTGCACTTGTAGAATATCCTATCACAAGGACTAAATAATATACAAGTTGACTTCAATAGTTCTTGATGAATCACATTAGGGAGGGAACTTTCCTGCTGCTTCTAGATTATCTGAATTTTCAAAGAAACTCTACTAACATTGAATACCTGGGATAGCAATAGACCAAATATAGTCCTCAATTCTATCTTGTTGCAATTTTATGGTCAGACCTGAAGATAAACAGAACAAATCTTTATCGACTCGTATAGGTTCTCTTTACATTAACTGCCTGATTTATGAGGGATGAATGCATAATTACCTGAATACCCAGTCAATGACTTCGGGATTTGAAGGAACTAGAAAGTCTATTCACGAAGTTGCTCATTTGAGAAAGAATGTCGACTCCTATCACTTACCATTACGAGTGCCTATACCAAGTGATATGTTTATAAAGATTACTTGTGTATCTTAATACATGCATACCAATTCTGTGTTTCCAAATGGTTGGTTCATTTGAACAATACATGACTAACCACAGTTTTCACATTCACCCCATGTCCCATTAGAATGAATGAAGAAAGAATGAATCACATATCATGTGGGCACTTTGATTACCGCGGTACACCCATTGGAGGGTCGTATTTAGTTGGGCATAGGAGCTCAAATATTTTCTTAGTTGTTGGTTATTTTTTTTTTTTAACAATCAAGACAATAAGGCTCTTATACAAATATATTATAGGCATGCATGTGGCAAACACGGCACCCGTAAGCTGGCTAAGCAGTGGACCTATACCTTTATAGGTTTCCGAGCCGGCTACCATGTCAAGAGCCCAATTGCCGAGGTGACTGCAAATGCTAACCATAGGATACACGTAGCGCCTCCTCGGCATCTTGTCAGATCTTGACCTCATGTCAGACCATGGCCCCAGTTGTATAAGCCATTAACACCTTCTCAGCATCTGACACGTCCACCTACCCTCTGGACTGATATGGGTTTCCTAATATGTGACAATGGGCATGATAGAAGATTTGGCACCTCCACCTGCCACCATCTCTGCCTAACATGGAACTTCACCCCCAATCAAAATGAGGTAAAGGTTTGTAGAGTTTTCTAAAGGAAATTTAGTCTTATCTGAAATTCATAAACATTCCTTAAGAAAAATAAACATAAAAGATAAAGCTAACGTGGCTGGTTGTATACTAAAGTCTTTTTTGATTAAGGAGAAATTTCTTTTCTTCAATTGGTTAGTTAATTTTCAACCATTCTTAGTGTTTTGCCATCATGTTTACAAGAATATAGACTCTTGTGAGTTGTGATCTGGTCAAATGTGAAAATTATAGGTGTTGTCACTTGTTTCCTTGTGCAACTTTTGTATTTTTACTTTGTTTGTAGAGAAGTAAAGCATTTTTTGTAGCAGGTGCCGAGGTGGCTGTGCTTTGCATAACCAAGTCAGGCGAAGTTCTAAACTATCAGGCATTCACTAATTCAAACGGGATATACACAGTTGCAGAGACGATGCCAGAGAGTGACCAGTGGGATGCATGTTTAGCAAGACCCATCAGCAGTTTCCATGATCACTGCAGAAATCTTGGAGATGGCAGTACCGGTGTCAAGTTCAGTTACAATCATCCTTCAGGCTTTTCACATGCTGTTAAACCCTTTGTTTATCGTCCTGCTAGTGTTCCCACATACTGCATTTAGAAAATGTTACACGCTGTGAACAAATAAATATTTAAAATGAAAAAAATGCTATGCACGATTGTATAATGTAATAGAGAGCAGTCGATATTTATTGTAAGTTGTTCCTTTATCTTGTTGTATTTAACTATTTCAAGTGAATTGTGGAGTGCAAGAAGCTAAAGTTGAAATTCAGTAATATTTTCAATCAATATTAGATGTATTTGTGATTTTATTTTGCACGATGTGAATTTATTTTAAGAACATTTAAATCGACTATGTTTACGTGGGGTTCTATTTTTGTTTGATCTTCTTATCTTCCAAGTTTAATTCCTTGTGGAATCATGACTACGAGATTTTCTTGTTCATTTCTGCTTCTATATTTACATGTTAAATATGTACTTCTAAAAAGAGAGTAACGAGAGTATGGATAGGTAAGAGCATGTTTGGTACTTGGAATTGAACAATGGAATAGATAGAGGTATTGCATACCTATCACTTAATTATGTCAAACTTGATATATTAAACATGTTTTTAAGAAGATATCATTTGTGTAACAACGACTTTGTTATTTGTGATCATTAAATGAACGAATTAGCCATAAGTTACATGCAAACATCGAATACTTAAATAGGTAAATAAAGTTCTGAGCTTTTATCTACAATGCAATCCTAATGAAATTTATGACGACAGTAATTACGATAAATCTACTGCGAATAGAAGTCCTCAATGAAAGTAGAGGACGACGTACGCAGGAAATTTTCTTTTCAATCCGGTGCCTTTTCACCATATATCTGCCAAATATTGGAAAGACCTATTTGTTCTTGAAATATAGAGGAGGGTAAAATTTTTTATTTTATTAAAATGTACAATTTTTATTTGAAAATCGAGTTAGTGTAGTTTTTAATTTAAATCTCTAGTTTGCATCTGAATCTCTTAATATTGAAAAATATAGGTGTAATTTGTATCCAGACCTTTCATTTTGACGTGTTTAGTTTCTTTACAATATTAGGAACGTCAAATTTGTGCTCAGCAGAATAAGATGATTTTATAAATACCGTGCATATTAATGAAATTATAAAAATAATTAATAAGGTGTACTTTCAGCCTTTTAGGTTCTGGCTAAAATTTTATACGCTCTTCGATTTTCACATGACTCAATTATTTTAGTTAATGTTTGCTGGAGGTAGGGCCGGAGTTAAAAATTTGATTTAAATATTTAACTCTCTCCATGGAGATTGATCATATATTATGATTTATAAATTTTTTCTAAATTATTTTTTGTAGATGTGTTTTTATTTATTCAAATATTACAAGTTTTAATTATTTTCTTAAATAGAACCTCTAATTACAAAATCCTTCCGACTTTTTTTTTATTGTAAAATATTCTAACAAATTTCTCTCTATTATTCTCACGTCTTCCGCAAAAACCTCTTTGAAGTTCTGTCAAATATACAAGTAAAGTGTATATATTGCTAGCTAATCTTAAACTTTATTCCATTTGCATCTTACACACCAAGACATCTTTTATGCAATCTAGAGCATTCTCGAGTGCAAACTTTGACTGTATTTACGAGTATTCAGTTATTAGTAATGAGATGTAATATACCGCTACCACAATTAAAAACTGTAAACATTCTTAAATATCTATAACTCTTATATTGCAATTTAGATATATTACGAGAAAAAGTTATGATTGTCAAAAAAGAAGTTACATATATGAGACGGACCACAATTTAGATTATTTTTTAGAATATTTTGTTCATTTTATATGGTAATCAAATAATTATTATTATAAACATATACACCAAATTACAAATTATCAAGTCAATTTAATTTAAAATTCGCATTAATCTCATAACATAAAAAATTAGTACGTCTTATTCTTTTAAAATAAATTCTTAATTTTGATTAACTATTAATTTTGATTTATTTAATATTAATGCCTATTGAAAATTAGAATAAATTATTATTTTTATTTATTACTCGATTGAAGCCCATCTGAAAAATGGATTAGAATTTGATAGGAGCCCATTCTGTGATAGTTTTTGTAAAGCCCAAATAAATGGCATGCGTATCCAACTATATCCCAGCACATACTTGGTCAAGTCTTAATTCATGGAGCAAAGGACAGGCGACTAAAGTTTTCTTCCTCGGTATTACACAAAAAATTGGGAAAAATTTGTTGTGAAGGAGGGGCAAAAAGCTAGACATATTCATCACCCCTTGGCACCGTTGCAGTGATTTCTACTTATCTTCTTCATCACCAAACTTGGGAGGTAGTATCGGATTTTATAGTGTAAAAATGGGCATTATATGCTGAAATTGCACTTGATCTGATTGTTGTGAATGATTTAATTTCAACTAACTCCTTATAATTTAATTATTTTTCCAAAATTGTTGTTTCTTGATGGTATCTTCCTCTAGCAGCCATATTTTTTCGACAATATTTCTCTTGAATTTCTGATGCGGTTGCTTATGGTTTTCTCTTTGCCTTAAAAACTGGCTGCCCCCTCAAGTGAAATAGGTGAAATACTCAAGATCAGTTAGGGATGGACAAAATGACCAAACCAAATCAGAACAAACCAGAACCAAATGAAACCGAGGGGTCCAGTTCAGTTCTACAAAAAAAAACAAAAAAATAATGGTTCTGGTTCTTAGATTTGAGAACCATTTGGTTTTGATTTTAGTTCAGTTCTAGTTCTAAGACCAAGAACCAAATTCAATATTTAAATTTTATTATATATACATATTTACAAATTAGTGAATCACAATTCACACCAACTAATTAAAAATTCAATTGAAAATAGACCAAAAGGTTGTGTATCTTCGGTTTCTCATTTCTCAACGTGGAGATTGGAGACCCATGATTTTCTGAAATTGAAGCCTTATCCTTCGGGTTTTTCTTCCTCAAATGTTTTTTCTCTTCTTTTTTTCTCAATCAGTAATAAAATTAGAACCAAACCAAGCCAAAGTAGAACCGAATGGTTCGGTTCCATATCTTTGAAAAAACCATTTCGTTTTATTATATTAAAAAAATATTGGTTCATGATTTAGTCCAGTTCTTTTATAACCACAACCAAATGGAACCATCTCTACCCCTAGGATCAGTGGAGGCGAGCCTTAGAACCAAACCAAGCCAAAGTAGAACCGAATGGTTCGGTTCCATATCTTTAAAAAAACCATTTCGTTCTATTATAAAAAAAAATATTGGTTCATGATTTAGTCCGGTTCTTTTAGAACCACAACCAAATGGAACCATGTCCACCCCTAGGATCATTGGAGGCGACCCTAGGTGGCTCCGCCCCTGGCTGGATGATGAAATTCTTAGTGTAGTTAGATTTTTTTGATTATGAAGATTAGTCATTGGTGTATTGAAATTGGGTGGACGAGGAATTGAGACAGAAGCTTTAATTGGAGTTTGTGGTTTGATTTTGCAGTGTACTCTGTGTGCTTTCAACAATTGAGCTTGATGATTTGGCTTTCACTTTTCATTATCATTCTTGATATTCTTCAGTTAATTTTCATTATTTACTTTAAAAAGTTTGGCATCCTCTGAATTTGTTTGTACTTTGACAAAAAATAAATATTCCACTGTTTATTGCCCATTTGTCCAGTAACTTCTGTTTTTAACGCTTCATAATTAAAAAAAAAAGAAAAAAAAAGAAGTTTTATGTGGTTAATCATTAATGAGATTGCTTTTACATTTTCTTTTTCCTCTTGAAATTGCTTTTAAGTTCCATGCTGGTGAAATATATTCTCTTATTATCTCAAACAGAGGCCAATTATTCATGAATTCATCTTCGACCCTATTATTTGATTATGATATAAATATATTTTATATTTTGTTTGCCTTTTTATTGTTGGGTTTTGATTTTTGAGTTTATAAATTTTGTTCTTGAAAACGCTTATGGAGAAATTTTTTTTGAATGCATACTACAATTTTGAGAGCCCAACCTTTAGAGTTGATTCACGTGTGAAAATCTCAGGTCTGGTCCTGATCGTGAAGCAATTCGATTCAAGAAGTACGGAAATCAGAATTAAAGAATGAGGCGAAGACCTGGAATTGGAGGTCTACAGAATGCCGCCGCAGCTAGAGTTTGTTCACCATCTTATTCTTCATTAATTAATAATCATTACAATTTACACTCATATACTGTGTTTGTGTGATTCTACATTAGTATTTATGTGTATATGTCTATTTATCTTGATTGGGTGTGTTTGAAATTTGATTTTATGATAAAAGGATCAATATCGTTTGCTGGGAGAAAATGTGGCGAAGTTGCGAACTGATGTCATGAAAGAACAGCTTTCGACTTTTCGCTCTCAGCTGGAAGACTTTGCCCGCAAACACAAGGTACCTTTTTTAGTTAGATTCAAGTTTTCATTTAGTTTTGTTAAGTATCTACTTAATTATTTAATTCCCCACTTTTATATTGGTCATGGATTAATCATTTCCTGCTAATTCATATTGATACGAAAACATTTACTTAATTAAGGACAAAAGGACTTAAGGGTTGCTGAACTGCTGGAGTATTCGAATTATGCTCACTGATGGGTAGAAGATTATGAAAAAGAAGATAGGAAATAATTTACTTGTCATGGTTTATGCAGAATGATATACGCAAGAATCCTGCATTCAGGGCACAGTTCCATGAGATGTGTGCTAAAGTAGGTGTGGACCCGCTGGCCTCGAATAAAGGTTTTTGGGCTGAGCTATTGGGGATTGGTGACTTCTATTATGAACTTGGTTGGTATCAATCTTCTTCTTGGCTTTGGTTTCTTGCAGTAATTGTCTCTTTGTCTTTATTGTCATAACTGTAAAGCGGGGAGTTCTGAGGTCAATAATTACCATGAAATTTGAGACTTAAATGAAAACACATCATAAGTTACTTTATACTTGGCTAAAATTGAGTCTAGTATGCTGCATTTGTTCTGGAAGGTGTTCAGTCATTGGTTCTTTATAATATATGGTTAAGACTTTTGCAGCCTTTAGTTTCAGTCTTTTGGTATTCTTTAGCAGTGCTTTATTTCCAATATTTGATTTTACAGCCTGTATACTTCTTTGCATTGAAAGTCCGGATTTTTTTTTTTCAAGTTTAATTTAAGGTGAATTTGTCTATCTAGACAGGAGTGCAAATTGTTGACATTTGTTTGGCTACTCGACCTCACAATGGTGGCCTAATTAGCTTAGAAGATCTTTGTAAACTTCTTGGTCAAAGGAGGAAGGGTGCTCGTGAAGCAATTTCTGAGGATGATTGCTTGCGTGCAATAAGTAAGCTAAAGGTATTGTGGTTACGATTCTCTCTCTCTCTCTCTTTTTTTTTTTTTTTTCCCGCATGCTACTGTGGGCCTAAAATATTTATACTAGGCACATGGCATCCACTATTGCACACCTCCAGCCCATTTACAGAACCTTGTTTACTGAGCGCGTACTATTTTACGAGGATCCACAATTGTTCTGAATTTTAAGAATTGATAATGGTGTAGTTGACATAATATGTTTTTCCATTTCATGTTGTACAATTATATGAGCACTGTGCCCCAAACAAGAAATCTATTGATAGACAGCGGCAGGCTAGGTGTAGGCTGTTGTTGGCTCAAATTTCTCATTTGTAATCGTCAAGCTGTAAAGTATAATTTTGAGGAATAAAAAGCTTTATCTCACTCGAGCTCTTGTCCATCTCTCTTATGTTTGCAGTTTCCCTGATTTTATACTTAGCTTCCATGCTGCCTCGTTGTGGCTTAAGGTCTTTTGAAAGCTAGTAATTTATTTATGCTTAACGTAAGGCATCACTTTCCACTAACCATGCTTCTGCATCACTTAATTGACTGATTCACGTAGTATGTTTTAAGACTTACCAAGTGTTGCATGAGTACTTGTAAGAGTTCAGTATGAGACAATTAACCCAGGTTTTGTTCGATAAGGGGATGTTTAGGACTGTACCTGAATTGGAAAGAACCAATCTATTTGATCATCTGATGTTCACATTGATTTGGAATTATTCTGAACCACTTCTCATGCTTCACTATTAGCCGAGAGTAAAGTAGGACTTCTCTTTCAACTGCCCTACTATATCATCAATTTGTTGTATGCGCAGATTTCTCACCACCATGCCTCTCCTTTTGCCCTGATGACTGATTAAGACGTTGATATATAGGTTTCTTTTCACTTCTAGCGGTGTTATTCATCTATTGCCAATTGTTCTTTCATTAACTTGCTTTCTCTTCCTTTTCTCTCTAAAAATCGACTTGATTTGATATTTTACTGTGGTATATGTTATAGTAACAAAGAACCTTTTCAGGTACTAGGTAATGGATTTGAGGTGATTTCTGTTGGAAAAAAGAAGCTTGTTCGGTCCGTTCCTACAGAATTGAACAAGGACCATAATGAAATTCTGGAGCTGGCTCAGGTTTCCCCTAGACTACATATTTTCATCAAACTTGCATTTCTGATATTTCTTTTGCATGTCAATATAGCATGTTACTGCATGGCTATTTGCAGAAAGCCGTTTTCATATTTGTATTTTTAGTATTGCTTTTTGCTATTGTTGTTCTCTTAGGGCCAAGGCTTTGTGACGGTTGATGAGGTACAGAAACGATTCTCTTGGTCTTCTGGTCGTGCAACTGATGCTCTTGAAACTTTATTAGAAGTATGTCACTGTTGTTTTTTCTATTCTATTCTATACTTTTGTTCTGTGCCTGTGAGCTATTTATTTGCTCGAGCTAATAAGACTCATTTGGGTAATATAATACAGGAAGGACTTGCAATGATTGATGACGGCCATAGGGATGGCAGACGTCGATATTGGTTTCCATGTGTATCTAGTGTCTCCTCTTATGCAGGTGACACGCTCTGAGGATTCATCTGTTTGAATTTTTCACCCTTTTTTTGCAAGAAAATGTAATATGTGAAGATGTCCTGAGATTCTGGAAATGGATTCGGATTATGTCAAGTGTCTGAAAATTCCTCTTTTTCCTTGTTTCTTCTGTAGAAAGAAGTGTGTTCATCGACTTGTACGAAATGTAGTTTTCTACTTGGCGCTCTATATAATCTTACTAGTTAGCATAGAAATGTCATGGTAAACGATCACTCGGGCATGGTCACTGTGGCCCTGTCTTCACGAAATAGGCATTCATTATAAGTAATTATGGGATTGTGGGTGTGTTTAATTGACTTTATTTTCCATGAAAATGTTCTTTTTCCACCCAAGTTTCAACTTTTGGAACGTTGGATTGATATTTTTTTCGATGGAAAATATTTTCCAAAAGTTGGCCACTTTACCATATTTTCTTAGAAAATAAGGGAAATAATTTTTTTCTTGGGAGGGTGTCGTCTTTATTTTCAAGGCAATTCTCTCTCTCTCTCTCTCTCTCATCTCCCTTTATTTTATCTATCTACCTATAAAAGATGGATAAGTATAACATTTTATAGATTGAAAATTAAATCAATCAAACACAATTAATTAATAATTTTCAAGCAAATAAGTTGTCGTCAATTGAATTGACTATAATATATTTTCTTTCCACATGAACTTTATGCTTGCAATTAAACACATCATAAGAGTTGCACACAATTGCGGGAACCTGGCAATACATTGCTAACAATAGACGTTCACCGTATTTATTTGGAGTGACATACAGCTAAATTGCAGCTGGTACTTAGGTCTCACGATAGAGCTTTCTTGCATATTCAGATATTCTTCAGTCCACGATCTTAGGGGTCAACTCAGAAATATTGGTCTCAGTCCATGATCGTGGTCGATCTCCAAGCATAAAGAACAAGTATATTTTCAAGTGCCACAAAAAACTTGGACTTGTCCAAAAACATGTCCCACATTCCACTCACAATGAAGTAATTGTTGTTAGATGGAGGACGATGATGTGCTGCATGCTTTGATGATGATACGATTATTCTTGCAAGTTGCAGCGCCACAACAAGGGGTGGAAGCTTGTTTTTGTACAGTGAGCCCATACATGGATTTGCAGGCTAAACAAAACAAATCCTGCGAATGCTCCCTCAAATCCAAGAAGTGCAGGATCAGTGCAAAGGACTACAGGAAGCACCATGAAAGTTTGAATTTTAGCAGTAATATGCAAGTTTTTAGCCATTTGTTGCCTTGCGATTGCCCATGGCGTTTCATGGTGGAGTTGGAACAATCTTATTAGATTTCCAAAACTAGGAGTTTTCATTTTTCCATAATTGTCGATCGCTCAGTGGTATATTCCAGAGAAAAGATCTGTCATCACGTAGCCAACCACGTATGATGATATTAACTCGAGCCATCAACGTGAATTGGATATCGTCATATTAAAATCTGGATCTCATATCTCATGAACTAACAAGCCGAACTCTTTCTTTCTTTCTTTTTTCCCCACCAAACTTCGAGCTTGACCATTTCCAACAATGTTTCACCTTTTTTGGAGATTTCACCAAAATGGAACTCCCAAATCATTTTTTGCAACTCGAATAAACATATCTATGGGTCTAACTCTTAGAATCTATTCTTCAAATATCAAAATAAAATAAAATAAAATATAAAAATACACAGAATCGAGAATGTTAGGAACTCTTTTTCTTTCAAGAAAGCACAGGCGCCAATAGCGTAAATACGCTAGGCCGACTCGACCGAGAGGCTAGCCTGTCTCGGCCAAAATTAGCAATATAGTGATCCTGTCAATTATCATTTCATATATTCTGCTACATCAGTTTGGTTTCAGAGGACAATCATATACTTCGGTGGAAGAACTTCTGTAGTGAATTCTCTTGAAGATAATTTTGTTCAAGGAAGTCATGAACATGAACAGCTGAACAAAACAAACTGAAAGAGAGTATTTTGTGAAAGAAAAATTAAACGAGTGGATTTACGCACTCCAAGGGACATTACTTGCAGTGGCTTGTTCGTTGAAATAAAAAAGAAATATCCTGCATGTATCCCAGCTTAACACTCCAATTGTAATATTTGTCTCTCTGAAAAGGAGGATTTTCTTGACTTCTAGATTTGTTTCATACCGTGTTATTTTATCATCGTTTGGGCTTGACACTTATAATAATTTCTAATAATCTTTCACCTTCTTTCAAGGGTACAGCAAAAGGAATCTCTCCAAATTTCAATTTACAGAGCGCCAATCATTTTATGCAAGTTAGGCGAGCATATCTGTCCTACCATCTCTAATCTTATTCATTGGAGACAAAATTTTCAATATTTTTCATGAATCTTGGATTGAGATACTAAAAGTAGTGTTGCAACAAGATATTGAATTATCTTTTATTTATTATTCATCTTGAAAATGTTTTCGTGTAAGAATTTCAAGAGAGAGGGAAAAATGTACAAAGATAAGTAGATTTAGCTAGAGAAGATTAAAGTTCACAAATTCGCGTTACATTTATTTTATCGTTATTTCATGTACATTAATGAATTCAGCATCTAGGAATTTCGCTGAACTCAGAGTTGGGTTCAGTCCATGATCTTGGTCGAATTCCAAGCATAACGAATAAGATAATCTCCAGTCCTACAAAGAACTTGGACTTGTCCAAAACCCTGTTCCACATTCCACTGACAATGCAATAATTGCTGTTATATGGAGGACGATGATGTGCTGCGTGTTGCAACCGCGGTACAATTATCCCAGCATCTTGCAGCGCCACCACCAGCCGCGGAAGCTTGGCTTTTACACCATGAGCCCATGCATGAAACTGCTGGCAAAATATAACGCAACCTCCAAAAACACCCAGAAACCCTAGAATAACAGGATCGTTACAAAGAAGGGTTATTGGAAGCACCATGAAAGTTACCCCTTGAGCTAGAACATGCAGATTGTAAGCCACTGGACGTGTTGTGATAGCCCATGGGATTTGATGGTGGACTTGAAACGATTCTATTTGGGATCCAAATGTAGGAGTTTTGGCGCAGCCATAGTTATCGATGGCCCAGTGATATATTCCAGTAGCAAGGTCTGCCATCACGTACCCGACCAAGCCTGATGTTATTAACTCGAACCATGTACGTGAACCGGGTGCACCGGTAATGGATTTGGCTAGGGAAATAAGCACGGAGATGCACCCACTAGCTAACCATCCACGATGATACCATGTGGAAACAAATTTTCTTGGATCATTGCATGGGGAAGCCATATGGCAATGGTGATAAGATGGCGCTGTAATAAAAACTTTCTGGTTCGTCTTCGTCTTTGTATTTGTCTATGTGAAGAGGTTTTTATAATGATTTTAGATAGGATAATAGTGTTCAAGGAAGCCGTGAATAGATGGCCAAAAAATTGAGAGAATATTTTGGGGAAATATTAAATTGTGAATGTGTGGTTTTGTGCACTCTACGGCATTACTCCATTTATTGCTTAAAGTCTCGAGTAATTATGTCATATATTTTTATTTATATGAAACCGTCACTTGGCTAAAAACTAGGTAGGTGATAGGTTTATAAGAAGATTGGACCGAATATGTTAAATCTTTTAAAATGAAATTAAATCATTACTGTGGTATT
>CAIGRB010018151.1:60879-85342 GCA_903798255.1 Fraxinus quadrangulata | reverse complement strand
ATGTCTATATACCAATAGAAATTAGGTCACATAGTTGGGCCAAAAGAAATGGGTCAACTTAATCCAATAAATGGGCCTAACAATAAACCCAAAAACCCCACACTAATTAAGCAACCAATCCATCTTCAACTTGGGCCTTCAAAAAGTATCGGTAGTATTCGAGTCGAGTCGAGTCGTGTCAAGTCTATGGTGTCGATAAATTATCTGTCAACTGTTTTAAATCATCGCCCGGATTTATTGGGTATCAAAACCCAACATGTACCTTAATTTTATGACTTCTCATGGTAAAAATTTATTGTGTTAAACAAAATGAAGCCCCTGTTTGGACTCCATTTTATTAAAAATGCATTTTTCTCTCTTTTCGTTTTAATCACACAATCTTCAGTAAAATAATATTACACGTAAATTCAAAACTTTTCTTCTTTTTTAACCATACATTATTCAAAAAATTACTATTCCAAATTTTTTTTTCCCAAAATTTGATTTTAATTGGCTAGGGCTAAGTATGATGACCCTTAATATGCAAATGCTATTATTTGTTGTGAATGACATCGTTGACTAGTTGAGCAATGTACATTATTCTTAGACAATTGATGTTCAAAGAAATTAGTCTATATATCATCCAAGAATTTCAAATTTATTACAGATAAAGAAGGAAGAAAAAGAGAGAAAAAGAGGCATTTTTTTTATTCTTTGCATTAAATCTTGATTTCTCAAGGCTAGCCATAGCACCATGGTCAGTTCCATTTAAGAAACTACTATGAGAAATTGACTTAAATGGATTCATGCCAAAGTCTATTATCCCTTCAAGAGAAGACATAATTTCCACAGTTTCTCTTTCTCGCACTTGTTTGAATCTCATCAAATTGGGAAAAAAACAAAACTGAACCAGAGCTTCTGTCCCATTGCCACCAAGCAAATAAAGAAATGGAGCCTGCTTGCATTTATTGTTTATGTGCCAAATATAATCTAGAATAATTTTCTTTAACCCTTCTTTTCTTTTATCATAAGCTAGCGTACATATATGTTTAAATTTCTTCTGGAGCAAGAGAAAATGTTGGGATTGGGTTCTTTAAACGTTTTGGGGGCTATAAGAGTTTTTCCTTTAGCAGTCAATTTACAGTCGTCGTACCCAATATATTGAGCATAAAATTTATTTTATAGTTACTGTTGAAAATATCGAAGAAGAGAAAAATGAGATGGAAACAAGAAATGAAGAATAAGGATCGAACACGTATGTGATATGTTGTCTTAAAAATGAAATTTACCTCCTCTAGTATGCTTTTAAGAATTCCGGCAAATAGTTTTGATGATTGACAAATCTTCAAGAAAGAAGCACAAAAGCATGATTCTTTCTAGTTGAAGTTGTTAAAAACTTGAAGAAGGTTTGAATATGTATTAGAATGTGAAAAATTAATTGTAGCAATGAATGATGAAATATTATGTTGTTTTCTTATATTTGGAGTTGGAAATCTATCACTTATTTATAGATTTCTAACATTATATCATGAAAAGATTCCAAACATTCGTGAAAATTTGAGAACTTTCCACCAAAAGGGACTAGAAATTCAAATAAAACGGCTAAATTTTTTAACCATGCATACGCATGGTTATATCCTTGCACACACATAATAGAAGTAAAATTGCTTCAATTTTCTACAAACAACTTCTTGTGTATATAATGCCATTTGTCCTGTGCTTATACATAAACAAAAATCACCTAACATTGCTTTCCAATTTCATCGTTAATTCATTCATATTTCAACCCAAATAATGAACAAATAATTATAATAATTGAATAAAACTACACAACTTGTTCAAAATTTCCACATATCCATACATGGTAACATTAATGTATAAGAATTAGATATCTTTCAGTTTGAATCTAATCATAGTGTGAAACTCACAAAGTATTNACCAAAAGGGACTAGAAATTCAAATAAAACGGCTAAATTTTTTAACCATGCATACGCATGGTTATATCCTTGCACACACATAATAGAAGTAAAATTGCTTCAATTTTCTACAAACAACTTCTTGTGTATATAATGCCATTTGTCCTGTGCTTATACATAAACAAAAATCACCTAACATTGCTTTCCAATTTCATCGTTAATTCATTCATATTTCAACCCAAATTTTGAACAACAAATAATTATATAACAATCCCCCAATTGTTCAAAATTTACACATATTCATACCTAGTAACACTAATGCATAAGAATTAGATATCTTTCGATTTGAATTTAATCATAATGTAAATCTCACAAAGTATTATCAAAATTTCAAGTAGGATGATAGCTTTGAACCAGACATTCCTTGTGACAACATCGGTGAAATCATACACGAGTGTTATGTTTTTACAAGTTCTGCAAACTTGTTTAGTGCTATTATGTCATTTCACTTATCCTATTCGTTGAACTTTTAAAAGAGAGACTCTAATTTTCTATTGAGGCTACATCACCTTGAAGTTCAAATAAGTGAAGTTCTTCTAGTATTTTAGTTATTTTTAGAGATACTTATACTTCGTACTGAACCTCATTAATAGTTTTAAATCACCCCTTCAATCGTAACAGCTAGCACTATTTATCAAGGATATGATTTTATAATAGGTCAATAGTGCTGAAACTTAATCACTTATTGAATGACTTGTTATTACCGTTTGAACCTAGATATACTTGTTTAATGTAGTTAGGTAGGGTTACCATCATTTGTGAACTTTTAATCAAGGAGTTTCAACTTCATCCTTCTCGATGTTGATCTTACTAGCTCTCTTGTATGAGATTTATTCAACAGATCAACTAAATTCTCATTAGACTTTAACATATGTGAGAGAAATTACCACATGCTTGATAAATATTCTCACATACTCATGTCTTTTACTCATATATCTACTTTCCATTATATACTTCACTATATTCTCGTGCTAAGGTGATTTGACTATCACACAAGATATGTATTGAAGAAATATTCTTTGCACCCAAAGGAATTTCATAAAGAAGATCCCTTAATCATTCAGCCTCATTTCCTCTTTCGGCCAATGCTACAAACTCGGGCTCCATTGTTGAGTGTGTAATGTATGTTTGTTTCTTAGATTTTCAAGAAACTTCACCTCCTCCAAGAGTAAAGACCCAACTTGAAGTAGACTTGTTTCTCCCCCACTCAATATCCAACTAGCATCGGTATATTCTTCAAGAATAGTCGGGAATTTTGTATGTTATATTCCAATGTTTTTGGTTTTCTTTAAGTAACCAAGAACCCTTCCTATGTCCTTCCAATGTTCCGAACTTGTTTTGCTAATAAACATACTTAGTTTACTAATAACAAATACAACATCGGGTTTCATACACTGTACATTGTTTATAAGACTTCCGATTGCACTTGTTTACTCAACTTAAGCTATTGATCTTCCATCATTCATTACTAACTTGGTATTTGAATCCAATGGGGTATTGCCAATTTAATGTCCAAATGTTTGAACGTATTTATCACATTCTCAACATGATGTGATTGACTTAATGAATAACCCCACTATTCTTCTTAACTTTGATACCAAGGATATTGTCCACTTGTCTAAGATCTTTCATTATGAACATGGAAGATAGAAAAATCTTCGTTACTTTAATCCCTTCTATGTCGTTATTAATAATTAATATATCATCCACATAAAGGCATAAAAATGTAATAATATAATCATATACTTTGATATATAAACATTTATCAACTGAATAATGAGTAAAACCATATGAAATAATAGTAGTGTCAAATTTTTCATGCCGTTTTTAGGGGCTTGTTTTAATCCATATACGGACTTGATTAGTTTACATACCTTATGTTCATTTCTTGGTAGAACAAATCCTTCTAGTTGTTCCATATAGATCTCCTCTTCGAGATCTCCATTTAGAAATGCCGTCTCGACATCCATTTGATGAACATGTAAATCATAAATAGATGCTAAAGCAAACAAGATCCTTATTGAGGTTATCCTAGCCACGGATACATACGTGTCAAAATAATTTATTCATTCTTTTTTGTTGATACCCTTTAACCACTAATCTAGCTTTATACGTATTGAATGTTCCATCAGAATTATATTTCCTTCTAAACACCAATTTACAATAATTATAGAATATATTTCATTATTTATTGCATCTTTCCAGAATATGCAATCTTTAGAAGACATTGCTTCCTTATTGGTTTTATGATCACTTTCGACTTGAAGAACAAAATGAATTGTTCTTACAACATCATTCTGATGTCCCTCTACTAAGTAGAATGAAATAAGTTGGGAATCTATTTCATCCGATCCTAGACATTTTTTTAGTTCTTTTACTTTTCCGAGGTCCACTTTCAACATCTCTTGTAAATGTCTTTTCTTGAGATTCTCTAGAAATGGGAATGTCTACATTAATTTCATTTTGATAATTTCTTGTTACCAACACATTCTCGAAAATCCCTTGATTCCATTAAAATATTTGATTCTAAATTTAATAACCTATAGGATTTACTATTTAAAGCATATCCTACAAAGGCACATTTAATACCTCTAGCACCTAATTTAGTTCTCTTAAAATTTGGGTTCTTGCAATATGCAAGACAACCCCACACTTTGAAATTATTAATATTTGGTTTTCTTTGTTTCCATGTTTCATATAGAGGAACCTTATCATTTTTCAAAGGAATCCTATTTTCTATATGACAAGCACTAAGTAAGGTTTCACCCTATAAGTTAAATGGTAATTCGGAATTTAATAACATAGCATTTATCATTTCTAAGAATGTCCTATTTTTTATTTCTGTTAGACCATTTTATTCCGGTATTCATGGTGCAGAGCATTGATGTATTATTTCATTTTGTTTATAAAACATATTGAATTCATTAGAGAAATGTTCTCCACCTCTATCACTTCTCAGAGTCTTTATTTTTCTTTCTAATTGATTTTCAATTAATTATGCTTTATATGTTTTGAATGCACTAAAAGTTTTATCTTTGCTTTAACAAATATACATAAGTATTCCTGCAACAATCATTAATAAAATTAATAAAATATCTATTACCACCTCTTGTTAGCATGCCATTTAATTCATATATATCGGAATGAATAAGTTCAAGTAAGTGAGATTTTCTTTCTACGCTATGAAATGTCTTTTTAATCATCTTTGATTTAATATATGTTTCACACTTTTCTAAGGTATCAACTTCACATTGTATTAATCCACATTTAACTATTCTTTTTATAGTGCTAATTCCTATTTGTGCTAATTTACCATGCCATAGATCAATAACATAGTCAAAATATTTGTTTTTATTAGAATTATTCTCAAAAGTACAAAGTTTGATCATTCCTTCAGTAGAATAACACTTTCCAACAAAATTCCTATTATGAATTAGTACAAGTTTTCCCAACTCAAATACAAACTTGAATCCCGATTTTTCCAAGAGAACTCCACTTACTAAGTTCTTGTTCATTTTAGATATATGAAAAACATTGGTCAAAGTAATCTTCTTTCCTGAAGTGAAGATGATCTCAACATTCCCTTTGCCAATCACTTTAGATCTTCTTTCATTTCCCATTTGGATCTCTTGACCATCATTAATGTCATGATAAGTTTTGAAAAGAGATTTATCATAACAAACATGGATGGTTGCGCAGATATCATATCACCAACCCGGAACCTTGCTTTGGATTGCAATCATTTCGCTTACCATATCGATAATTTCATCAACGAAATTCACATGCCCCTCATTCTTTTGTTACTTTTTGT
Organism: Fraxinus quadrangulata; assembly: GCA_903798255.1. Classification (NCBI taxonomy): domain Eukaryota; kingdom Viridiplantae; phylum Streptophyta; class Magnoliopsida; order Lamiales; family Oleaceae; genus Fraxinus; species Fraxinus quadrangulata. Next base: position 79,576 of record CAIGRB010018151.1, on the reverse strand, counting down.
GTCTGCAATATCTTGCATAGCGCCCCGGTTTCGAACTTCCCTTGATCCTTTTTTAGGATCAAGAGATTTTCCTTTCTTCTTATACTTGTTGGAATTATCCACATTGTCCAGGACATTGTCTTTTGAAGAGCCATCATAAGAATTTTCGATCTTATCTTTTATCCATGATTCTTCCTCTATACGAAGATGTTTTTGAATGTGTTTCAAAGAGAAGTCTTCGGAATTTTGAAGAATCTTCTTCATATATCCTTTCCAAGATCTCGGAAGTTTAGCAATAATTGCTCCCACTTGAAAGGATTCGGGAAATTCATTTTTCACCGCTTTTAATTTGTTGAAAATGATTCGTAATTCATTTACATGAGGCAACAAAGGAATATTATCTAACTTTTTGAATTCAAAATATTAAGATATAAGAAATTTCTTGGTACCATCATCTTCGGCTTTATATTTGTTTTCAAGTGTATCCCATATTTCTTTTGCCGAAGTTGTGTTAGTGTAGAGATCATATAATCGATCCGAAAGAGCATTTGGGATGTGACCACGACATATCAATTCGTCATCTTGCCTCTTTTTTCTCTCTCTATGAACTTCTTCTATATCTTCTTCGGCTGCATTGGCAATTTCCCAATTTAGATTAAGTACATAGTAGATTTTTAATGGTGTTAGAAGGAATTTGAGTTTGTCTTGCCATTTTGTGAAGTTTGACACATCAAACCTATCCAAGCGTACCAAATTTTGATTCATCAACTCGGTGGTAGCCAATGTATTTCCGTCTCCATCGCAGTAAATCTAAAATATCTTTTTTAGATTGTTGGAAATATCGAAGAGGAGAAAAATGAGATGGAAACAAGAAATGAAGATAATGCTCGAACACGTACGTGATACGTTGTCCTAAAAACGATATTTGCCTCCTGTAGTATGCTTTTAGGATTTTCGGCAAATAGTTTAGAATATTGATAAACTTTCAAGAAAGAAGCACAAAAGCAAAAATGATTCTTTTTAGTCGAACTTGTTAAAAATTTAAAGAATATTTGAATATGTATTGCAATGTGAAAAATCAATTGTAGAAATGAATGGTGAAATATTATGTTGTTTTCTTATATTTGGAATTGAAAATCTATTACCTATTTATTGATTTCTAACATTCTATCACGAAAATGCTCCAAATATTTGTGAAAAGTTCAGAATTATCCACCAAAAGGCACTAGAAATTCAAACGAAAAATCAGCCCAACGGCTAAATTTTTAACCATGCGTATGCATTGTAGAAGCAAAATTGCTTCAATTTCCTACACACAACTTTTTGTATACACAAGGCTATTTGGCCTGTGCTTACACATGGTTAAGCATAAATCACTCAACATTGCCTTCAAATTTCATCTAACATTGTCTTCCAATTTCATCATTAATTCATTCATATTTCAACCCAAATTTTGACCAACAAATAATTATAATAATTATATTACGGTTACATGTTAACTAGTCTGTCTAAAAGTTTAAAGTATTACATGTGTAATATATTTATTTGTGTCCAACACACCTCGTTAGTCGCAGGTTGGATTTAATTAAAGGTCAGAGATGTGGTAAATTATAAATAGTTGACTGTTACATTTGAATTATAATAATATTATGAATTAATCCATCTAAAAACTTAAGTTGTTATAAAGATAACACATATATTTGTTTATTTAAATTTTATCTTCAATTGGTCCTTCTAAATCGCTAAAAGCGGATCTTTTGTCTTTTGCTTACTTGAAAAAATGGTCTTTTATTGTTTAGCGTCCAAACCTGTTGAACCATATCTGTTGCATTTATTGTTTGGATACTGAAAAATTGATTTTTCATACATCGAAACATATGCAAAGTTACTAGTGGCACTTTTGTAAGATATCAGAGGGATAGCAATGCAAAAATTGCTTCAAAGGAATGGAAATCTGTTTTACATGTACTTTTGGCTTTCTATAATTGTTTTACTGCCCATCTTTCTTTTCTTTAGAAATTAAAAGAATTTTACTTTTTCTCAAAATAAAATATTAAACTAGATGTGTACTTTAAATTATTTTTGTGCTAATTGTATTGATTTTAACCTTGGCTTCCTATGGAAAATAGTAATTTTACATACTTTGTGCTAAATACTTTTTGGATATTAGTCAATAAATGGAAATTTTTTATTCAAGTGGAACACTCTTTAGGTCTAAATATATGTTGAAATCCAATATGTCAACAACAATTCGGGGGTTTTCTTGTGTTTTTGTGATGATAGTGTTAGAAATTCGAGGAGGCGATATGAAGTATAAATCGTATAAACTAATAAAAAAGAGCAAGATTTAAAAGAAATCAAACAAGAAGATGAAATTGACAGATGAATCGAATATCTTATTAATAACAACCAATGGAGAGAAAATACAATTTCTATAATTTTTGCTATCTAAATTGAATGAAGAGCATACTATTTATAAGAGACATATCCAAACCTTAGAATTAACCTAAAATATGGAAACTAAGTTAAAAATCGCGTAAAATCGAAAAAGAAGGAAAAAATCCACGGCGGGCGACAAACTCCCTATTTTAATTTTGCTCCTATCCCTCGAGCTATAAGCGAGCGTCCGTCCAGTGCCGTCAATCCGCATTTTTTCTTTCTTGGACACTATTTTGTCATTTTAAAGCTCAATACTCTAAAATGCGAAGCCCTAGACTTTAACCGGATTTGAGTCACAAAACCCAAGAGATAGTTTGGACGATGGTTTCAACTGTTATAAAAATCTTTTAGAGGTCATATTTGTTTTCAATTCACGTAAGAAAAAATAGCTTTTCATCATAATTGAAGTGTACATAATCATTGCTATTGTAATAGTTAACACACTTAAATAGCCATGAGAAAAGCTTGCATGCACACAAAGAAAACTATAACTTCACAGAGTTTACACTAATTAGCTTGGAGGAAAAGTCTTTTGGCATTCGAAAAACTTGTCATCTTAAAGTTATAATGGACTTTCAAGGAAAAAAAGTGCTAATAAAGTAAAAATGATGAATATAATTGTACTTAATGCAATGATCCTTTTTATATGTAATTAGTGCAAAATAACAGACATTATGACATCATTAAAAGCTGTTGGCAATAAAAAATTCTTTAAACGGTAGTTCCATATACATTTCTAAGTAAGTCGAGTAAGACCTAGATAAGTAAATTTTCTTGCTTTGTTGTAATTCTAATTCTTTAATTGAATGAAGAGCCTACTATTTATTAGAGACATATCCAAACCTTAGAATAAACCTAAAATATGGAAACTAAGTTAAAAATCGCGTAAAATCGAAAAAGAAGGAAAAAATCCACGACGGGCGACAAACGCCCTATTTTAATTTTGCTCCTATCGCTCAAGCTATAAGCGAGCGTCCATCCAGCGCCGTCAATTCGCATTTTTTCTTTCTTGGACCCTATTTTGTCATCTTAAAGCTCAATACTCTAAAACGCGAAGCCCTAGACTTTAACGGGATTTGAGTCACAAAACCCAACAGATAGTTTAGACGATGGTTTCAACTGTTATAAAAATCTTTTAGAGGTCATATTTGTTTTCAATTCACGTAAGAAAAAATAGCTTTTCATCATAATTGAAGTGTACATAATCATTGCTATTGTAATAGTTAACACTCTTAAATAGCCATGAGAAAAGCTTGCATGCACACAAAGAAAACTATAACTTCACAGAGTTTACACTAATTAGCTTGGAGGAAAAGTCTTTTGGCATTCGAAAAACTTGTCATCTTAAACTTATAATGGACTTTCAAGGAAAAAAAGTGCTAATAAAGTAAAAATGATGAATATAATTGTACTTAATGCAATGATCCTTTTTATATGTAATTAGTGCAAAATAACATACATTATGACATCATTAAAAGCTGTTGGCAATAAAAAATTCTTTAAACGGTAGTTCCATATACATTTCTAAGTAAGTCGAGTAAGACCTAGATAAGTAAATTTTCTTGCTTTGTTGTAATTCTAATTCTTGAGGTAAGGTCAAACGTCCAGTCCAGTCCACTCCAGTCCCGTCTCCTCCGCTCCCCTCCCTTTTGATTCTTCCTATTAATAGACAGATCTTACTACATGTATATAAGGATTTATAAAAAAAAATTACATAATGTCACATGACACTCTATCATTTACCAATTAAAACACAATCATCTTTTTGATCCAATCTTTTCCCTTCACATCATTTTTGCTAATCACATATATACCATTTTGATGTACAAGTAGTAAAATCCTTAATAGACAAGGTAAGGATCAAGATCCCCTATCTATTCATACTTAAGGGCACGGAAACATTTACTTATATAGATAGCTTAAACGAAAATAAAATAATAAATGTACTTATCTAGGTTTGAGCACTTTTATTTTATAGTGGATGTACGTCAAGTTTAATAGCTGCACTGAGACACCTCAACTATGTTAGAACCTCCGCAGCACCCTCATTATTTGTCCATCTAAACATTTTATTAAAATAAATAAAATAATGAACAAAAGTCCAATTATAACCCAAGAACCGATTACAAATAACAATAAGCATAATGAGACAAACCACTAGCTAAATTATAGTTACAATAACCCGATATAGCACTATGATCTAAATTGGAGAGGGGAAGGGCTTCTGGACCACCACAAAGATGTCCCACTAGTCAAAGCATTTGCTACTAGGGGATGAGTAACCCGGTTCCCATGCCTTGCTAACCGCCTTAGCCACTATAAACTCTTCAGCCTCAAATGTCCATTTACAGTCCAACTGAATGGCAAAACACCCTTGGACGAAGCCCCTAAAGTTCCGGAACACTACCACCTCCTGCTAGACCCAGAGTCTCAGCCCATCACCAACTCTACATCAAAATTTGCACCATTTTACACCAAATCTAGCATCAAACCGAAAATCATCTCCAACTCTTTACACCAAAACTTACACAAATGAATAATGGTTAATCATTTTCTTTTGATTCTTAACAATTTAATTATTTATTTTACAAATACATAAATTACTAAATAAATAATTACATTGAATCAACGAAAATATTGAATTCATTAATAAATTTTAAAAAATATAATACGATTAATAAAAATACCACAAATAAGAAATATTAGATCCTGTCATTAAAAAATAATGCTGTACGTTTCGAATCCAGATATCATGATATTACAAAGTCGAACTAGTGTTGCAATTTAATTTTGAGAACTTGTATAGTCATCCCACAAATGATCAATTAATTCATTCCTTAGNAATAATAATAATAATAATAATAATAATAATAATAATTATTATTATTATTATTATTATTATTATTATTATTATTATTATTATTATTACAAAAACGTAAAACAAAATGGACACAAATACCTTTAACCAATTTTTTTGGAAAATGAATGGCAAAATTGTATTTAACCATTTTGATGCAACACTACTCATTTGAACCATTTTGCACCAAAATGGTACAATAGGTTGGAGAAGATTTGCACCAAATATTTTTTGCAATTTGGTGAATTATGGTGCAACACTGGAGATGCTCTCACGTGTCGCTCCATCTTTATTAACTTTGACCGAGCCACTTAACGGTGGCCACTATTGAACCAGCTTAATTTCGGGGGCTGCCCTCTAGTCCTCCCCCTAATCCGCAGCCTTTTGAAGATTAGCGTCTCACTCTGAGAATTGAACATAGTTTCCTCTCCAACCAAATCTGCCTTCCGTACTGTTTGATATAGAAAAACCCAAATATGCCTGGTGGATGTCGTCAGTTCCTCCAAAAAGACTACAATAATCACCGCCTCCACACGATGGCTTAAAGTCACTCCTCCATGCCCTTAACACTAAACATTGCAGTGATTAATCTAAAATATATATTTAGGCATTTTTGGAGTGATTCAACGCAAAGTAAAGTGTGTGCTCAAGAACAGTACTACAGTCTACATATAGGTTTGGATGGTTCAAAAGTTTTTATGTTTTGTCATGACTTTTGAGAGTTTTTTTATGCACTATTAGTAAAACTGTTTTAATTTAATTTTAGTAAAATTTGATGTTAGTCATTAAATATCATTTATTCCATGCTGATCTTGTTTACTCCAATTAATGTTATTACAATTTGGTGATTTTGTTGATATCCATCAGTTTGACTAATGAAAAGCTGACGTGGTAACTTAGCCCCTGTTTGAGTCTTATTATCTAAAAACTCATTTCCTCGAATTTATTTTCAATCACACATTTTTCTAATAAAGTAATTTTACACCCGAATCAAAAAAAATTTGGAAGCTGGATGAAAATTGGACTCAAACATAGCCTTAGTGCTAAATACTCATATTCCATTTCCCATTTCAGCCACTCAGTTATCTGGAAGCTGGATGAATTGGCTGTGGTTATGTGCTTTTACTATGTTTTACCATGCAAATTTATGAAGGGGATGGATGTAAGGAATGAAAAGATAGGAAATGGTGCAATAATTAGTTAGTACAATCTTTTAAATATGAAAGTACATAACTTTAGGTTTCATGATTGAATTATTCTCGAATTATATATTTTTTGGCACAGAATGTTTTCCAAAATTAATTTAATTAAAAACATTTATGAGCCCTGCAAATTTTTTTAGGAAAATCTATCAAAAGGCAGCAATAATTTCTATCTATAAGAACTATTTTGGCATCAAGTTACAAGGATTAGACAGAAACCCTGGGCACGTTTGGTACGTTTGACATGCTACATAGAAGTACTGTACATTATTCGTATAATATTCAAAATTTTATTTTTTCATTATTCTAGCTTTATCGAGTGAAAGCACGGTAATTAAACCAGAAATTAAACTGGCATTGTAATGAATTTGTTCATGATGATGATAATTCTCCTGCAAACCCCACTGTTTGAATTTTGAATGAAATCTCAGAGTAACCTGGCTTATGCGACCATGCATCGGCTATCCATTCACAAATATCAGCTCTTCTTTGAGTTCAAATCTTCTATTTTGGCTTGGCCGTCTCACTACTAAAACTTTGACGTCTCTTTATAATTTTGAAGTGTCAAAATTTTAGTGAAATACCTCTTTTAGTTCAAAACTAATAGTAAAAAAAAAGTGAAAGCTCATTTATTTATTTTTTATATATATACGTAAACTTTTATATTATTTTTAATTATTACATTTGGAGCACGCAAAAAATTAATTATGTAAATAATCAGGAGTTTAAATACTTATCATCTCTAAATTTAAAAGTTGCTTGCTGACTGAATAATTATCAACACTACGTACTTATCATTAAATAGAATTAGTAGCTTGTATGTGTGCATCTCATTTGGTTAGGTACACCGATGGACGATATAAGAAGGAAAAAAACATTAAATCTTATTTATTGTAATGTACCACACAATCTACCAACACTCCCTAGATATTCCCAAGTGCCTTCTAATCAAAATAGGTAATTGTCTACCAAGTGAGCAATTTTTTTTTTTCTTGCACACAGCACAATGTCATTGATCTTTATTGTGAACCGTTGAGCAAATAAATTAGTGTAGGAAGGGAAAATTATTGGATTACCTATTGTTGGTATTTGTCCATCGAGAGAGAACCCTGACACGAAGAAACATTTATCTATAGTACAAATAGACTTATCACGAAATATCAAGAAATTGACATATAATTATATATATTGAAAAAGAACTGATTATGCTTATCAACATTTACTAGTTGTGTTGCAAATATACCAACCAAAGAACACTTTGTACAAATCATCATTTGGCTTTAATTACTCACTATGAGTAAACGCCTACCCCCGTATAGCACAAACTATCATTTACCAGCCCATTGTGTTACAAATACCCTTAACACGGGAGAATATATTGCACATGTTATCATTTTTGTCGTTAGTACAACTAATATACTTAATATCCGCAGAAGAACGGGATGAGTAAATCGTTGTTTACCTATTGTGCTGTGAATTTACCTACCATTGAAGAACGTTACATAAATATCAGTGTGAATAATCCATGGACGATAGAGAAAAGTCAAAGAATATTACATTTGTCAGAATAGATAAAAATTATTTACATTATTTCAAACAAATAATAGTTGATTATTCTCCCTTTTCTTACATTTTCCACATTAAAGATTCATAAATAGAAAGTAAGAACAATGACAATGTGTAAAATGTACCATAGCTGGATCAGCACTGTGTAACAGAGGTATTATTTCAAACCAAAAATATTTCTGCTGTACACAATCTTGGCTGAGTCATGGCGGACTAAAATTCAAACATTTTTTCTTCAAAAGGGGATACAATAATATACATTCATAAAACTGTATATGATGATTCCAACGGAGCTTTGGAGACCTGTCAAAATGTGGGTCCTATCTAAATTGCATGGCTGACTCGTGGAAACTGATCATGAAGGAAGATCCATTATAAGACATCCCCCCTTCCCCAGAAGGATTATTGCAAGTTTTACCAACAATCCTATACATGGTTCTCATAGCCATTGTTGTACAGCTCTCTGCTTTAAATTCATAATCTGCAGTGTAATCTCAGTTGAAAGCCATTCCATCTAATTCAAGCTTTTCGGTTGCTCCTTTAGGATCTTTTTTCATCTGTTTCTTGTTTCTTTATCGTGTATATATATACTGAATAACAGTTTTAATTTTCTGCAATTTCTGCTGTACAGCTGGTTTCCAAGAGAGAGAGAGAGAGAGAATGGGTCATGGACACCATAAGTGCTGCAACAAAGAAAAAGTGAAGAGAGGGATGTGGTCACCTGAGGAAGATGAGAAACTTTCAAGGCATATTTCTGCCTACGGCCATGGCTGTTGGAGTGCAGTTCCTAGACTTGCTGGTATTATTTGTACAACATTAATTTCCACACATACACACACGCGTGTGTTAAAAGAGTGTTTGTACCCTAGTTGGCCAACCCTTTTTTTTTTTTTTAATCTTTTTAAATGGAGATCGAAGGATTTCACCCATCTCAAAAGAAGAATCAAACCCATTCCCATTGGCCTCAGAACTCTTTACTCTTAACACTTGAGTTAGGTCTTGGCCCTAGCTGCCCGATGTGTATATAAATAGTTACACCGGTTTTTTTGGTGCAGGGTTGCAGAGATGCGGCAAGAGTTGCAGACTGAGATGGATAAATTACTTGAGGCCGGGTCTGAAAAGAGGGAGTTTTTCTCCACAAGAAGCTGCTCTCATAATTGATCTACACAATATTCTAGGGAATAAGTTAGTCTCATAATCACAAAATAATGAATTATTTCAGTTATATTTCATACAAACTGACATTTTTTCGTTTTGCAGGTGGGCTCAGATAGCCAAGCATCTTCCAGGAAGAACAGACAATGAAGTGAAAAACTTTTGGAATTCAAGTATCAAGAAAAAACTCATGGCAATGAATCTTTCTAATATGGCTCCAGTTTCTGATCTAGCCGCAATTTCCAATCTGGCAAATTACGCTAGAAGCAATTTTCAAGGTTTGTGCTCAATGAATTCAAACTCTAATCTGATCCCAACTGCCCAAATGGATCAAGTCTACATCCCTGCAGCAGCCCCAAATAATCCACTGCCACAAGGGTTTGATCAGGTGAATTTTAATACCAATTTACTCACTGCGCCGCCATCTTTTCCTTTTTCGTCACTGGATTCATCTGCATATGATCTGCCGCCCGTATGGATGCCATCGGAATACCAGAAACGTCAACTGATTGATCATCAGCATCAATTTAACAATCAGGAAGATACTTCCATGTTCATCACTGGCGGCGCTGGGGCTCCACAATTTTTCAACCTGCCGCCATTAATGCGTACTTATGATGATACATCAGCATTTAATGGTCTTCTGAAACTCAGTCAAATGACCGATGGAGATCAGTTTGGGATGTGTTCTTCATCTGTTTCACCAGTTCTCGCACCAGTTTCTGGAGGTTTTTCAGGATTCCCTTCTGTCCTTCATGCACCTAAGATGCAGGTTCCTGCAGTCAGTCATATCCAGTTCATTCATTCCATCATGCCAGCATTCAACTCATCATCTTCCTCCTCGTCCTCCCCCTTTCTAGTACTGTCTCCTACTACCAGTTAGCAGGCCATTTTTCTTGAATCTTAATCAGCCGTCAAGCTGGATCAATCCCTAGACGTGGTGGTACTCCGTACTCGAATGGATTTTCTGATCTATGGCGGGAATCATTAAAAGCCATTAATTTCGTTTTCAAGTTTATGACTATAGTAGCAGTAACAAAAAAAATAAAATAAAATAACAAAAAAATTTGTTTCTGATTTTGGATTTTCAGTAGATTTTTCCAATTTCATGAATGTTCATAAATAAGTAAGACTATCTTTCACATGTTTATTTTGTTTGATTATAGTTATTCAGTTAGCAATTTCTATTTGTGATTTAGCCCCAATTTGACAACCATTAAAATAAGTTTTTGGGGAAAATAAGTTTCAAAATAGTTATTTGGAGAATGTTTGGTTAAAAAGTAAAGAAAAAAATGTTTGAATTACATATAAAATAATTTATTGTGAGAACGTATCGTTAAAATTGAGTTTGAAAAAAAAAATAGTTTTATTTGAATGGTCGCCTAAAAAGAGCTTAATATATTCTGATGAGAGACCTCAAGGAGTGTGTGTGGTGAGTGCACTCTCCTAAAGTTTAAAATTGGTGGCCACTTAGGGGTGATAACAAAAGATCAGCCATGTTTTAGCCCATTTTTCAGGAAATAAATTTTGCAATTGTTATTTTTTAGAGAGAACTTTTACCTGTAAATTTTTTATTGAGGGAACATTTGGTTAATGATGAGTTTGGAAAAATGCGTTTAAAAAAAATGGGATTCAAACAAAAACTTAAATTCCACCATTAAAAAATCCATGAAAGAAGTCAATTGTTGGTTTAGTGAACATTAAAAACAAAGATGTGCACATATTTAAAAGTGCAGAACTTGAAAAGAAAATTTTGGACCAAATTCAATTCCTAAATTTTCCTTCAATTGGGGTTTATCTCTATCAATTTCTCTTCAGAAAATTGAGTAAAAAGACAGCACAAAGGCCCCAAATTAACGACTTTCCATCTCTGCTTAATTGCAACCTGAAATTTTCCGGAACTAGCATCCATTGAAAGTGCCAAGGCTTTTGATACTTTCCGGCCAGAGCAACTTGGAAGGAATTCAAGAAAAACCCGGGCTGATGTTTCTGGAAATGTTTAGCAAATCAAGCAACGATGTTTTTTAATTTTTGCTAAATTATCTCTTCAACTATATTCATGGTGAAAGTATAATATGTCCTAAACCCAAATGTTGGTGAACTTAATAAATAGTAATGCACTTTTTATGTATTGTGCTTTAATTAATTAGTTCTTTAACTCAATTGGTTTACGTCTGTAGTAATCCTAATTGAAAGTTTTAAATCAGCTGATCCACGTGCGGAGTTACACAATTAAAAGTAACTAGTCACTTTTTAATTGTTTCTAGATGATTAGATCAAACAAGTCAATTTATCATATGTTTAAATACGACAATTAATAATTAAAGTAATAAAGAATACAAAAAATGATCACGGAGAAACTCCAATTGGGTAAATTTTTTGAACACTTTGCTTGTCAGTAATTCACTATAAATTGAAGCAAAGTTACAGTACGGTTATGACCCGTCTACCCCGTAGAACTTCTGACCTAAATTCTTGTAATCTCCCTTGATCGTATTGGAGGTGTGCTCTTTCAAAACAAATCCTAACTCTTGATTTATACCTTAACCTTTCTGGATTGCGTGCTTCTGATGTCAGATCTTAACTCTTGGTATCTCACCTTAGTCTTCTTGAATTTGTGATTCTACAATAACTTCCGATTCTTAGTATCGATTTATCTCTGGTTGATTAGGTGGTTTGGTATTTGATCAATAGATCTCGTGTGTTTTGATATCTGGTTTAATATGAAACAATGTAGCTTGATTAACAAAATATATTTTGGAAGACTTTATGGATCAAATAATATGTGATAGTTAAATAATGGAATCAAAGAATATTTTGGATCATCAAAAAATTAATCTTTATGGAATAAATCTATTTCAACAAACTTTGGAATGCTCACACACACACACACACACACACAGAGGAGAAAGTTTTTGGACGCCGACCCATCGCTCGAGTTCTAGGTCGGCGAAACACCCATCGCTCGAGCGATAGTCTAGCATTAGGCGGGCGGTAGGGATTCTGCTTTAGCCGCTCTAGTGCTGACTGGGTGATGGCTAGCGAAATTGCATTCTACTCGATTTCAAGTTCTTCAAGTCCGAATCTTGATTTTCTTCTTGGATTTGTTTTACTTGTTTTTGGACTATATCTATCTTTTACTGATTTTAATCCTAGTTTGACTTTGATTATAAAATAATTAAATTTAGAAATGGTCAATTATATAATTTGGACTTAACAATCACCCCCTTTAACATTTCGTGACAAAATCATTTATTTCAAAATCAAAAAGTCCAAAATTCCCAAAAATAAACTTCTTAAAATTTTCTTCAATACTCTGTCAATCTATTTCATGAAACACATGGAAACCACAATATAACATGTAAAGTAAGAAGAAACTACAAAAAAAAAAATCATATAACTAAGTTAAATAAAACACATAATAAAATACGTGTAACACCGAAACATGTAATATCATGTGAATTATAAATAGAATATGCTACTTGTACATGATGTGGTGTTCATAACTATGTTCATCCCCTCAGATGGAGGGGGATCCACTTTGGATATATTATATTTTATTTGAAGTAGGTTCCTCTCCATATGAGGAGATGGACACCACATTATGTACGTGTAGTATCACCCATTATAAATTTAGAAACAAATCATAAAATTTAATATCAATATAGACAAAACATAACACTATATCAAGAATAAAATTCCAGCAAATATCAAATGACTCCCCAAAAATAAAAAATTTTAAATTTCTCTCCCTAACTCATATAATCAACTCCGTGAGATAAATACGTATCTCACCCTCTTTTTGTCACGAATAACAAAGGAAATGCAAGTAATAATCATGTATAATGATGCAAAAATTATGAGTTAAAAAAAATGCACATGTATAATGATGCAAAAAATGTAATGGGAGAATAAAAACTTTCTAATTTAGAGACCAATTGTTTTTTTTTTATTTGAATTTTTTTATAGATTTTCAACATTATCATCATGAAAAGTTATTTGCTTACGTATACATCCATAGTTCATGAATAGGTAAAGTTTTCCTACATAACTTACTTTAAAGTGAGATGGAGTAAATTGTATAAGTCATTTATGTATGAAAAGAGCCACAAAACTCGTGTAAGCAAATCTCAAAACTTTAAATCAATGAGAAATAACGTGTAAAGAATCCAGTAAATGAATATATTCTTAAAAGTATGAAATCAAACTCAGTATTACTAGGACCTTAATAAATTAAAGAGCTCATAATTATTTTTATAATTCTTTTCTTTCTCTTCCTATCTGTAAGCACAAATATATGTATATTTTTCTTTTAGTTTTCAAATCTTATGTCCAAACTCTTCTTCATTAAACTTTCAACATGACTCCTATAACGAGTTTTAGGCCGATGAATCCAAATTCAAATGACTTATAGAGCACCATGTATTAAGATACCCTATGGGCTTAATCACTTCAGTCATATATGGTACGAAGAAAAGTATAAGACATCACAACATTTTATGTAATTCAAATTTTTTCCTTTAAAGCTCAAAAGTAATCTTTCTTTTAAGGGGAATATATAAGAGTTTAGGTCAACTAGTTTAAAGATCATTCTATATTGAAAATCAATTTACTACAAAGATGACCGTTATCCAAAATCTCATACTCATGGTTAAAACCCACTCACAAGAGTCTAATGTGTGTAATGCATAATAACATATACCAAGTACTTCAAACAGGTTCTAAACAAATTAATGGAAATTTAATTTACCAATTAAGAACCTAACTAGTACTTGTTCACAAAATAACATGTCCAAAAATAAAAAATAAAAGTCCTTTTATTAATTTCTATTTAAATTTTATTTTTCTAAATAATAAATAAAATACAAAACAAAAAAAAAAAAAAAATTTAGAATGCATGCATGAATATGTAGATACCATGAATACTACATATGCATGCATCAAAATACCTACTCATTAAGGTACAAAAACGCTCTTACCATGAAGAGTACTGTGATCAGATTTATAATCTCTCTCAGATTACTCTTCTTCACCAGACTTTTCAAGAAGCAGAGTTAATTCTAATGAATTGTATCATTAGCTCAGTCAAATGACTAACCTGATTAGTAAGGAAGTCAACCCGTGACACGTCTTAATCCTAATAAAGCTAGTGGACCCGTAGTCTAACGTACGCCGATGATAGATACCAACTAAAAGTTGGACTCACCATCAAGGTTACTACAATATGCAACTTACAAATTATTTTAATAAAATTTTGACATCTCCCCTATAATTTGGACTAATCAACCTGTAAACAATTATATACGACTCCCAACAATAATATCATTTCAATGCTAATTCATGATTCACTTCATTAACCACAGAAAGTATAAGATAAGCTGAATTCTCAAACTTACTATCAAAATAACATAAACTGTACATATGGATGCAAAATACATAGTGAAATGACATCCAAGAATGAACACGTGTCCTAAAATACTAACTACATGCTCTATGAATGTGCCCAGAAACTCAACTGCTACTTGATAAAGAAATACTAAAAAATATATGATTTGATAACTCAGTGAGTGGAGAAGTTCAAAGATAATTATACTTTTTCATTTGTACATTTTTATCAAAATCAAACTTACATAATTTAACAGTCCATAGTATAACAACATATAATAATAATAATGGTAATAATAATACTAATACTAATAATAAAAGAAAGACGTCCTCATAATACTAAAAAATATAATCTCGTAATCATGATATAATCATCAACTAAAATCTATATCATCATCTCATCACATCAAATGTATCAGGAAATCTACCAAAAATGTAATCTCTGACTGAAATCTATAATCTGGTCATACGCGCGTGGACTGCCTCTTGGGTTAAGTACCCTTGACACGGGCCTTAGGCTTCCTCAGTGAACGGAAGTTTATCTCAAAGACCTCTCATAATCAATACTAGAACGCGGTCAAAACTTCTCAGTGAACTATAAGTACACGGTTAAGACACCTTCATCCACGGTCAAAACCCCTTAATGTAGTATAGAAGACGACCAAGCCCCTCAGTGAACTAGAATATATATATATAATCACGAGTACTTTTCTCATCGATCTCAATATCACATATGTCTCACATTCCAATTCACAAATAATCTATATACAATCTTTAAAATTCCACATATATCATAATTAAAGACTATTTCCACATTAATCATGTAATTGGACAAATAATTCACATAATTGCATAAAATGTATAATAGTATAATTAATTTATCAATACTTGAAAAATATTTAAATTTTTCCACTCACGAGCTATTTACGTGGCGATTAGTTTGGCTGATAATCTGTCCCGATATCCATGTCGCCGCCTAAAATGTGATATAATGTTTATATTAACAATTAACCATTTTAAGTGACTCCAATAATTAAATAGGTGATACTAAATCTTAATCTTTATATACTTGAGAAATTTTCCCATTTCCTTTAATCACTTAAGCTGTTCTTTTCTTTCTGTTAACTGAATTTCATAACTTATTAGACATAATACAATAGTTGAAAATTAAATTTAAACTAATATTATAACAACTCTAAAATTTAACATTAGCTTTTGAATAAGTAACTTTTCTTTTACATGTAGAAATTTAGGAATTCAAGCTTAATAAGATGAAGCACTTATTTCACAACCTCGTTGCCAAACTTTCCTATTTTTCCTTTTTTTTCTTCTTTTTTTCTTCTTTCTTTCTTTCTTTCTTTCTTTCCTCTTATGCTCTGCTCTCTCTATTTGCTCTCCCAAGAAATGAAAAAAAATGAATAGATATGGTTCAAGTTAAATGGATAACTATAGCAAAATTGCAAGTCAAGTCCCTGATCTTCTTACAATATCACATTTAGTCCCTTAGTTTCCAATAATATAAAAATAAATCCCTATATTTCTTTATATATTATGTCTAGCCTTCAAATATTAACAATTACCATTTAGACCCCATGAATAATTTATTCAATTTAGTCCTTATTTGGTTTTGACTATAAACGAATGGGTGTCACAACCCGGCTAGATATATTTTGACTTTTATTTCTTTTCAAAAGTTTGTAACACCTAGATCATTTGTGTCCAAACTCACCACATTTGTGATGCGTAGGGATAAACTTACATGGTTGATAGTATTGATTTCTGGGCTACTTGGTCCTACGACATCTAGTAGGCCTCTGTCCTAAGATACCCATATTATTGGGTTCAGAATTTGCACCATACCTAGGCTGGTTGGCAGCAAGGACAAAAGTAGTCTTCGAAGTATGACGGTGTTATGATTAGCCTGTTTATATCCTAGACCTCACTTATTTCCAACATTCTTGTTCAATCCTAAAACATTGTCAAGTTATTAAGATCCACTCATGAAGGAAAGAAGTTGAGCATTAAATTTCTCTAGGTCGTTCGTTAGAGTTATAAACTTAGTCTCTAAATTCTCATTGACTAATCTTAACTTACTAAGGTTTTCAATAGACTCCTGATGGTCACATATGAGTCTGTCTCTAGCTCCATCTTATGCAACTTCTTGAAAGCAACATTATTGACCTTTTTCAACTTAAGTCAATCCTGAAGCAGCTCATCAAAAGTCTCATATATGTCATGCTCATCTTTTGACCCTTCATGTGAAGAATTAGATTTCTCTATATCCTCAAGTAACTTATTCTTAATTACAGACGTGAATGCCATATATTTTCCAGTCTCATCATGAGAGGACTTGAATACATTGATATGTCCTCAAGTGAACATTTGCACTGAATGCCGGATACGCAATGCTGGATTGGCTTTCCACAACTGGTGGAACCACGTATTCCACCATCAACATCGTGTCTTCATTGTCCACAACCATATTTGGATGTCTCCCTTTACATTCAATTCAACGATCACCTGATTTTGTATGTTTACTACCATTGATTTTGCTTGCTTTTTTGGCTTGCTTTTAATTGTTCTCTTCTTGTCAATCTAAATGTTCATTCGATTTTTGGATGAGTAAGATCACTATATCTCAAAATTTGCATACAAAGTCCTAAAAAAAGAAAAAATAGAAAATACTGTAATATTTTTCCAATTAATGAAACTAACTAATAAAACAATAAAAATTCAAATTAAAACTAGAACTAACTAAAACTAATTAAATACTATGGTCTCCGGCAACGATGTCAAAAACTTGATTGTTTGATTTCCCACAAGTGAAAGAAATCATGAATAAGTAATAAAGTCGTAAATAAAGTATCGAACCCATGAAAACTATGTACTTAATTTAGTGTCAATTAATTTCAACTTTAATTGAATAGCAAAATTGGTTTGAGTATTTATACAAAATGATCTAATTATATTCACAAAACTAATTATGAAATTTTTGTCAAATATGTGAGATGGATGCTAAGAAGTCGAATCTCCATTGTTAATCCATTTTTAATACAATTAGATATTATGATAATATGTACTTATTCACGTTAATCAATGTTCCTAAGTTAATTAAAAGTTTCTCTAGATGTCAATTATATATATCCCTTTATGTGACATTTCTTTATCTCTATGAAATATGTGAACATGAAAATAAGCACTAAAATGCTAAAATATCTATAGAAATCATGCAAAATATAACGGTATATCTCTATCCCCTAGCGAACTTTACAATGATTGTATAAGTCCTATCCATTCTATAATTTTCTCGAAATCAATAAAATTCATATTCAAGATAATTGGTGATCAAGTAACTAAAAAGTCATTAAAATTTAATAATAACCATCCATGAATTCACACATATTGAAAGTGAAAATACTTACTTTATATTAAAAACTTCATAACAAGGGTTCGTCTACGTTTTAACAATTATAAATTTAGCCTAACATATGGAAAGTACAAGAAAACATATTAATTCTATAGAACATCACCCGAATTATGAATTTGATGAATAACGAAGAATACTCTTAATGTCCTTCATCTTCTAATTGCTTGCAATTGAATCCAAGAATTTTCCAATCATCGATCTTAAGTCCTTTTCAATTATTGAAATTTTTTCAATTTAGTCCCCATACTTTGAATTTAGTCATTTCTCAAACATTCTTTAAAAGAGAATTGGAATGAATTTTACAAAAGATCATGGTTAAAAGTACATGTAAGGTCTTGGATAATTTATGTTTGACAAGAAAAATCTCTAGGAAAGGACAACTGTATCTTTTCTAGTCCATTGACCATTACGGCACATGTTAAGAGTTTTGTATATGCCACTTATTGCAATTTGATTAAACCTAGTTCAAAGTTAAACAATTAAATATTTCTTGAATCTAAAAAGATATATACCTATTTGGCCCAAGTCAAAACCCACATCTCAAAGACCAGTCACACCTCGGGGGCCAAATTCAAGTCTCGAACTTGGATTATATCAAGTGAACAACCAACTTAAGAATGACAATGGGACGAGGCAGGCCTATGTCCTGTGCTGATTTTTTGGGAGGCAAGGCTAGAGGGGAAGTTA
>CAIGRB010018151.1:6884-41202 GCA_903798255.1 Fraxinus quadrangulata | reverse complement strand
TTGGTTCATCTTATACTTTTGTTCGAAACCTATTTGACTCAAGTAATTAAGCTCGAGGGGTTCTCATAACCTGGTGCCTATGGTCAACTGACTTGGGTTAACTAGCCTAAAACTTGTTACATGGGTCAATGTAGTTGCTTAATGGACATGAGTCTGCACATAAGATGCATTACTTGAGTAGAGCGATAGAAAAATTATATGCTCAAATTTAGGGGGAGAAAATAAAATTATATATGAAATTGAGCTCGTTTTCAGGTCCTAAAAATCTTATGGATTTGACTTTCACTTAGTAAAGAAAATGCTTATTTAATAGTGATGTTCGCATGTCCTTTCTCACAAATTTAAGATTTGGAGTCATGTTCACAAGAAGATAGTGGCACTTAACACACATGAATCACTTATACACTTTACTATATTTTGATATTGATTGAGTACGTGGAAATTTTTTATTAATAATGCATTACTTGTAAGTACATGCATTTTTTCGTTCATCTGTATGTCAAGGACTTAATTATAAAAAAATGTGCTATTTTCTTTATTTTCAAAAATTTAGTGCTATTTTTGTCAAAGGGTTTTTCACTGACTTATCGCTAAGCCAAACTCGAGTGTCAACCCATATTTTTGAATTTTAACGTTATTTTTTTAGGGTTTTACGCATTTTCTCCCTTTCTTCTCTCAATTTCTTTCAAATATTCTCCAACACACATCCAATTTGTGCTTTACCCACACTTTCAACAATCCAAATCAGTCAATTGTCGAGCTATTTCATTGAACCAACAATTTTCAAATGTAAATCACTAAAACCTCTAGTTTTCTCTCGTTTTTTGAAATTTCTTTTGGGTGTTTACTATTTTTTGTTATTTGTTTTTGTAATTGTTGGCATCTGCACTACATAGTTGTTAATTCTCATACAATGTCATCAATTATTGCACAATTTTGAATAAAGATTAGATTTTTGGACTGTTTTGGGTGATTTTCCCGCGACTTTTCTCCTTGTTCTTCATTGTCTTGACCTCTATTTCATTTTTGATGTCAATTGGTAGATTGGGGATGGTCTTTGGTGGTTGATGGAGATTTGTTGCATGGAGTCTTGGTGGTAGGGCAATGTTGGGGTGATTGCTTTCAATTTTGAGCATATGTTTTGGTGATTTTGGTCTGATTTTGGCACAAGTTTTGGGATGATTAAGGATTCATGGTATGTGGTTGTGTTCGTTGAGGTGGTTGATGTAGTGTTTGCATTTGTAGTCTTGAACTTGCACACGAAATGTGATTGTTTCATTATTTTTGGTGTTGACACAGCGAGGTGATGCCAAGTCACCTCGACATGCCGTCCCGACACGTGTTATGTCTTCATGTCACCTCCGTCTAGGCATTAAGGCACATTAATGTTCTTTCATCCTAGGATGCATTTCATATGTCATGTTTGCCTTGGTTTGCATACATTCATGCATATCCTGTATTCAGTCATGGTATTGATATATTGTCTTCACCCATTTTCAGATGCCGCCTAAGAGAGCTCGTACGGCTGCTCCGACACCTAGTATCTCTACTTCCTACAGTAGGTCTAAGTTTATCTCTACGATTTCCCATGACACTTTTGGGTCGCAATTTTCTTTGAGACCGATTTTGTTTGAGCGCGAGGTCATTATGTCTGACCAATCACCCGACCTCACTGCTATTTTGACTTCCCTGGGTTAGGAGCCTTTACTGGTTGAGTTGGCGTCTTCTCCTAGCCTTCTAGTTAAGGAGTTCTACGCTAACATTCATGATATTAGGTTTTTCTTCAGGGTAAGACCGTTAAGATCATACCCGATGTTTTATCCAGTCTAGTACATATTCCTCGGGTCGTTCATCCCTTGTTTTCTTACCTATCGGTTGATACTCTTCCAGCTGACTCTCTTGTTCGTTCTACGATATTTAATACACTGTTGGAGGGTGGTCCGGGTCCAATACGCACTGGATCTTTACTTATTG
The DNA here is from genome assembly GCA_903798255.1 of Fraxinus quadrangulata. Taxonomy (NCBI): domain Eukaryota; kingdom Viridiplantae; phylum Streptophyta; class Magnoliopsida; order Lamiales; family Oleaceae; genus Fraxinus; species Fraxinus quadrangulata. The sequence goes on along the minus strand of CAIGRB010018151.1, from coordinate 39,228 downwards.
ATCGTCGATTATGTTGCGTATTGTGTACACGAATATTTTATATGTCACTCATACTTCTTCATTGCCTATGGAGAGGTACGTTTTCTTTTCGCCTTGTTACGTGGCGATTTCATTGATTTACCCTCGTTCATTTGCCAGCAGATTCTTCATGCTTTTTCAGTCATGGGGACAAGGGTGGCGCTGCCTTATACTTGTCTGGTTTATCGATTAGTGACTGTCCTAGGAGTGAGCTTTCCTGAGGGGGTTTCGAGGCAGGTTTTTCGATTGATTAGCCATGCCACTATCTCTCAGAGTTGGTCACATGCTTCTTCTGAGTCAGCTCATCTAGTTGACCCAACCGTGCCCACTAATTCTATAGATGACCTCATTTTTTTTGATCTCTCAGATTTTCCTATTACTTATTCTGCTCTTCCGCCCTCTAATATTTTTTCTTCATCTACTTCTGCTCCTCTTCCCACTGAGCCGTCCCTCTACCTGCTGATATCTCTTCTACAGTTGATCGACATACTACCGAGTTTACTATGCTTAGTGGTGCTGTTGGATATATTTAGTGCGGGCTTCGATGGATTCGTCGCCACTGGGATGATGGTGCAGCCTCTGAGGAGAGGACTGATTCTAATGATGCTGATGATACAGCTTAGTTGATAGGTTGCCCCTTATCATTTTGTGACAAAAAAAGGGGGGTATGTCTAGGTATATTTTTTTTATGATAGAGTAGTATTTTGTGGATGTATATGATTTTATCTTCTTGACTTAATGTATCTACACATTTTTGATGAAATTATAAATTCAATTTTGCTAATTAAGTTTTGATGTTTTGTATTATCAATGTTTCGTTTTGGTATGTTGGGTTGCATTGATATTACGTCTTAATTTAGTATGTGTTATGACACTGAAAAATGAGTTATAAGTTAGTAACTGCTTCATTCATTTTTATACTCAGTACTGCTTGATTAACGGCTTAAATTGGTTTTACACTTAACACCGTTTCACATACATTTTACAATGGGTACTTGAGTTGTTTATTTCAGGAAACAGGTCTTGATAAAAGAAAAGCAGAATTCGATCAAGACAGTAATTGGTTGTGTCAGTTGGTGAGTCTGTAATTTATTTCACTACTATCTTGACTTTAGATTGTAATTTTGTCACAAAATGTCAAAAGGGGACCTTGTTAGGAATTTAATGTAATTGACAAATCTGTGAATAAAATGGACTTAAATTGATGTGTTGTAAAAATCAAGGAGCAATGTGCAATTAGTGAAAGTTGTATTAGTTTAGGTTTAGGGTTCGAGAATGGGAAAGAAGGAAACGGCGTGGAATTTCGCTAGACCGTCGCCAAAGTTTGGCTCGAACGTCAGAAATAGAAACTGCATCACCCACCTGCCTCGCCTTCGCTTGAGCGATAACCCGTCTCTCAATTGTCGCTCACCTCTCGCTCGAGCGACAATGTTATTCGAAAAAAAATTTAATTCGTTTTTTAAGGACTTTTTATCTGGTCTATTCATTCTTCAACCTAACCTATAAATACTAAATGCCTCTAAACGGTTTTTTCAATGTTGATCATTGTGCAAACACTTAGCTTTTCATATTCTCTTCATCAATTACTCTTCAACCTTCATTATTCACATAGTGATCTGTTCTTGGGGGTGAGAAAAACATCAATCACACAATCCAAATACCAAATTGTTGCTTCTTTCATATCTGTTAGAGTTCTGAAGATTAAGGGAATGTGACTGAAATTTCAGTCATTGAAGAACGCGGTGTTCTTCGCGAATCCACGGGGGATACACGATTTCTCAAAATTGAGAGTTACTACAAGAGAGTACAATCCAGGAGAGCTGTTGAAATTGCAGTCAGAAGATCAGATAGTACGCGTTGTCATCTAGTCTAGTAGACTGTAAGTTATAAATCGTTTATAGTGGATTGTTGACCGGCAAAGTGTTTGAAGTTTTTACCCAATTGGAATTTCTCCGTGATCATACGGTGTGTTATTTATTGTTTTTATATTATGCAGTATTCAAACATATGATAATCGGATTGTATTCTTAATCATTTAGAGACAATTAATTAGTCACTTGTTCCTGATTAATTATAAAATTTTAATTCCAAATTTACACCTATTCACCCTCTCTAAATGTAGTTTGGGTCGAACTTCGTATTTTCACATAGCTTCTCTTTCTCTTACCTTGTTTGAATCCCATCAAATTGTGAAGAAACAAAACTGAACCACAGCCTCTGTCCCATCTTAACTCAGCAATTAAAGAAATGAAGCCTGCTTGCATTTATTATCGCATGTACCAATTATAATCTAGAATAATTTCTTTAGCCCTTCTTTTCTTTAATCATAAGCTAGCGTACATATATGTTTAAATTTCTGTTGAAGCAAGAAAAAATGTTGGAATTGGGTTCTTTAAACCTTTTGGGGCTATAAGAGTTTTTCTTTTAGCAATCAATTTAAAGAAGTAGCCGTACCCAATATATTTTTTAATAAAATTTATTTGACAAGTTGTTACTTGTGATCTAATTCGTCTAAATGTTTAAAGTATTACAGGTGTAATATATTTATTTGTGTCCAACATACCCCCTGAGTCGCAAGTTGGATTTAATGAAAGCCCAGAGATGTGGTGAATATATAAATAGTTAACAGTGATATTTGAACTATGATAATAATATGAATCAACTCATCTAAAAACTTGAGTTGTTATAAAGAACGGTTGCTTCTAAATCACAAAAAATGGATCTTTTTCTCTTTTGCTTATTTGAAAAAATGGTCTTTTATTGTTGTGCACTATGATAATAATATGAATCAACTCATCTAAAAACTTGAGTTGTTATAAAGAACTGTTGCTTCTAAATCACAAAAATGGATCTTTTTCTCTTTTGCTTATTTGAAAAAATGGTCTTTTATTGTTGTGTCCAAACCTGTTGCATTTATTGTTTTGATACTGAAAAACTGTTTTTTCTTACTTCGAAGCATATGCAAAGTTACTAGTGGCGCCTTTGATAGATATCAGTGGGATAGCAATGCCAGCATTGCTTCACAGGAATGGAAATCTATGTTAAATGTGCTTTTGGCTTCTACAATTGTTTTACTGCCCATCTTTCTTTTCATTAGAAATTAAAAGAGTTTTACTTTTTCTCAAAATAATAACCTGGATGTTTAAATTATTTTTGTGCTAATTATATTGATTTTAACCGTGGCTTTCTATGGAAAATGGTAATTTTACATACTTTGCGCTAAATACTTTTGGATATCAGTCAATAAATGGAATTTTTTCATTCAAGTGGAACGCTCTTTAGGTTTAAATATATGCTGAAATCCAATGTGTCGAGAACATGAATTTGTGGGTTTTCTTGTATTTTTGTGATGATTGTTTAGACGATGGTTTCAACTGTTATACTAAATCTTTTTGAGGTCATATTTAACGGATTATTGTTTTCAAGAACTTTGCTGCTTGTACAACCAGCTTTATTCTTGTTTTCAATTCACTGTTAAGAAAAACTAACTTTTCATCATCTTTGAAGTTTACGCAATCATAGTTATTGTGATAATTAACACACTTAAATAGCCATGAGAAAAGCATGCATGCACACAAAGCAAACTTTAGCTTCACTTCACATTAATTAGCTTGGAGGAAAAAGAGTTGCATTTGAAAAACTTGTCATCTTACAGTTGTAATGTACCGTCAAGGAAAAAGTTGCTAATAAAGTGAAAATAATGAATATAATTGTACTTATGCAATGGTCCTTTTTATATGTAACTAGTTATAGTTGAACGTGAAACAAGTCACTTGAACGTGCATTGCACGTTATTCTCAAATACTTTATAGAATCTAAAAAAATAGAGTAATGCTATTTAATCCAATTGGGATTACAACCTCAATATTTGTGACGCTAATATGGCATAAAATAATAAGTGGAATGAAATGGGTAATTTAATTTCACATTTCATTTAACCTATCACCTAACACTACATAGACTGGGTATATAACTCCAATAAGACTAAATAATATTATTCATAAAAATAATATTGTAAGATGTGAGAATATAAAAAATAATTAATACAAATTGTTTATATGAAATGAACTTTTGATTCAAATGAAATAAAAATCAGTTTGTAAGAATAATTTAATTAATTGCGGAAGTCGATTAGAATAGTCTCTCCATTTTTTATTTTTTATTTTTTATCCAAACTAAATATCCAACAAATACCATCATTTCTTCATAATATAGATACGCATTATGTCTCTTAACATTCGTTAAATAAATCAATTGAAAGAAAATTCTAAAAATATTCATCTTTTGTTCCAAAATCTTTTTAATTAATATAATTGTCTATCTAATCTAGTGGAATGAACCTGTCAAATATACATTGATAATAACTAAATAATTGACAAAATCATGATATTATTGTTCAGATAGTTAAATAAATCAAATACATATTGAAAATGAAAAGTTAATGAATATGTCAAATATGGTTAAATAAATTAAATACATATTTAAAAACGAAAAGTAAAGTAATGAATGTGTCAATGTACATTTATCATAACTCAATAGTTGACAAAGTAGTTAACAATAATATTGTTCAAATGGTTTAAATGATTAAAAAATTAAATACATATTGAAAAACAAAAAAGCAATGAATTTATCAAATATGATTAAATAAATTAAATACATATTGAAAAACGAAAAGTAGATATTATTGAACCATATCTGTTGCATTTATTGTTTTGATACTGAAAAACTGTTTTTTACTTCGAAGCATATGCAAAGTTACTAGGGGCGCCTTTGATAGATATCAGTGGGATAGCAATGCCAGCATTGCTTCACAGGAATGGAAATCTATCTTAAATGTGCGCTTGGCTTCTACAATTGTTTTACAGCCCATCTTTCTTTTCGTTAGAAATTAAAAGAGTTTTACTTTTTTTCTCAAAATAATAACCTGGATGTTTAAATTGTTTTTGTGCTAATTATATTGATTTTAACCGTGGCTTTCTATGGAAAATGGTAATTTTACGTACTTTGCGCTAAATACTTTTGGATATCAGTAAATAAATGGAATTTTTTTATTCAAGTGGAACGCTCTTTAGGTCTAAATATATGCTGAAATCCAATGTGTCAAGAACATGAATTTGTGGGTTTTCTTGTATTTTTGTGATGATTATTTAGACGATGGTATCAAATGTTATACTAAATCTATTTGAGGTCATATTTAACGGATTATTGTTTTCAAGAACTTCGCTGCTTGTACAACCAGCTTTATTCTTGTTTTCAATTCACTGTTAAGAAAAACTAACTTTTCATCATCTTTGAAGTTTAAGCAATCATAGTTATTGTGATAATTAACACACTTAAATAGCCATGAGAAAAGCATGCGTGCACACAAAGCAAACTTTAGCTTCACTTCACATTAATTTGCTTGGAGGAAAAAGAGTTGCATTTGAAAAACTTGTCATCTTACAGTTGTAATGTACCGTCAAGGAAAAAAGTGCTAATAAAGTGAAAATGATGAATATTATTGTACTTAATGCAATGGTCCTTTTTATATGTAACTAGTTATAGTCGAACGCGAAACAAGTCATTTGAACGTGCATTGCACGTTATTCTCAAATACTTTATAGAATCTTAAAAAATAGAGTAATGCTATTTAATCCAATTGGGATTACAACCTCAATATTTGTGACGCTAATATGGCATAAAATGATAAGTGGAGTGAAATGGGTAATTTAATTTCATATTTTATTTAACCTATCACCTAACACTACATAGACTGGGTATATAACTCCAATAAGGCTAAATAATATTATTCATAAAAATAATATTGTAAGATGTGAGAATATAAAAATAATTAATACAAATTGTTTATATGGAATGAACTTTTGATTCAAATGAAATAAAAATCAGTTTGTAAGAATAATTTAATTAATTGTGGAAGTCGATTAGAATAGCCTCTCCACTTTTTATTTTTTATCCAAACTAAATATCCAACAAATACCGTCATTTCTTCTTAATATAGATACGCATTATATCTCTTAACATTCGTTGAATAAATTAATTAAAAGAAAATTCTAAAAATATTCATCTTTTGTTCCAAAATCTTTTTAATTAATATAATTTTCTATCTAATCTAGTGGAATGAACCTGTCAAATATACATTGATAATAACTAAATAATTGACAAAATCATGATATTATTGTTCAAATAGTAAATAAATCAAATACATATTGAAAAAGATAAGTTAATGAATATGTCACATATGGTTAAATAAATTAAATACATATTTAAAAACGAAAAGTAAAGTAATGAATGTGTCAATATACATTTATCATAACTCAATAGTTGACAAAGTAGTTAATGATAATATTGTTCAAATGGTTCAAATGATTAAAAAAATTAAATACATATTGAAAAATAAAAAAGCAATGAATTTGTCAAATATGATTAAATAAATTAAATACATATTGAAAAATGAAAAATAGATATTATTGAAATAATTGAATTATGGTAAGAATAGAATCGTCTAAAAAATGATTTTCAATTGATGTGATATTTAATATATTATATATTAGTGTAAAATAACAGACATAATGACATCATTAAAAGCTATTGGCAATAAAAATCTCTTTAAACGATAGTTCCATATACATATCTAGGGAAGTCAAGGTAAGGCCTAGACAAGTGAATTATTATTATTATTATTATTATTATTATTATTATTATTTTATTTTATTTTATTTATTTATTTATTTATTTATTTTTGCTTTGATGTATGTTAGGTGCAAACTATACCACAAATGCAGAGTATCAAGTTTTTGTAATATAGTGGTAAAGTTAGGATGTCGAACTCACATGGATTGAAAATCAAATTTTCACTAAGTACTATAATGAAAATTGCCCTTATTTTGTTTAGATGATCGAATTTATGATATCAATGTAATTAACTAAATCTAGGGTGAAAGTATGACAAAGTCAACGATTGAATACATGTTTATATTGATTAAAACAATTTGAGACAAGCTTAGGATTTCGATTTCATCTAACCATCAACTATATTTCTTAATTCTCTACTTATCTCCAAGTGATTTTTAAAGTTTATGAGCAAGAATCCTAATATATTTCTAGTTTCTCTCTCCAATGCCAAGTGAAAATTATTCCTAAATTTCAGTTCAAATTCCAAAATTTTATTTCAAATAAAAAATCTAAGAATTATCAAGTTTATGGTTTTTTATGAAAATGTATAAAACAAATTATACTTTCTCTTGAAACCTATAAAATCTATGTTGTATTATTCTATGATCAATTTGAATTCCCTTTCTCTCAAGTGTCGAATCTTAAGCATCAAATCAATAAATTAATGGCCTGTTAATTGAAATCATTGAGAATAAACAACACAAATAAACTTTAAAAGAAAACCTCAAATAATTAAATATTATCAAAACACAGTTTCAAGTATTGATTACATCAAACTCTAGATAAAAGATTTAGTTCATGATGAAAGAACAAGAAAATCTAAAATTCATAATCATAAACAAAGAGAAGAAAAAGATAAAAACTATTTTTGGAGTTCAATCGATCTTCTTCTCGTGTGTCCTTCGCTCGATTACTTCATCTCTTGATTTCTTCTCATCGAAATTTCCTTGAAAAGTGCCTCTCAAGTTGTATTTATGCCTTCTTTTAGTCTTAGACAAGTTTGGTTGAATTGGGCTTTTAGTGGACCAAAAAAAGAACCTTAGCTGAACGGCTAGGTGATATGATGATGGTGCCTGAGCGCCCCACCATTCTTCTGCTAGCGCCTGGGCACTATGGTCTTGACGCTTGGGCGCCAGTTCTCTATTGAAATTCTACTTCTTGCCGAATGGCACTTGGGCGCTGGACTGATAGTGCCTGGGTGCCTAATTTCTGCACTTTCATTTTGTTTTCAGCTTCAGTGGCTCTTAGGCACCTGGAGAGTAACGCTTGGGTTCTGCCTTGTGTTGTTTCTCTTCCTCGTTTTCTTCTACTTTTACTTCTTTCTTTGCATTCTTTTCTTATTTCCATGTTTCTTTTCCTCGTTTCATCTCCTTCATCATTCATTGGCCTCTTCAAGCTCCATGATAGACCCTTTTTCACCATATCACATAACCTTTAAAATAATACTAAAACAAACATCAAAATGTTCTAAAAACTCTTAAGAACGAACAATTTATCAAGTTTACATGGTACTTGATAAATGCATTTTATGCGCTTATCTTAGCTTCTATTCTTATTTTTATATATAAAATTGAACGATTATCTATTTAATTTGTGCAAATTGTGCTAATTATAGGAAAATCTCTACTTGGATACAATTTATGTAAAAAAAATGCTATTTGAAGCTTAATTATAGTTGATTTGAAGCAATTGTAGATTAATAAAATTGCAAGAGATCAATGGAAAGTATTAATGGAACATTCGGTAAAAAATCGTAAGTTTCGGAAGTTGAATTTGACATTTGAAAAGTTTGAGGACTGAATTGCAAACTCTGAAACTAGTCTCGGGTAAACTATTATGATTTTAGGATGAAGAGGATTTAATTCCAAATATTAGAAGATAAAAGACTAAAACCACATGAGGAAAGGAGTCAAATTGAAAAAAGTGATGTGTTTCCTTTTAGTTCTTAAACTCCTTGGCAGAAACCTATTTGAACTTTTTGGTTGAAATCAATTCTAACAACGATTTTGCTTAAATCTTTTTCTATAAATGCATACCATAATCCAACAATTAAAAGAGGCTTGTAGAGTTTCATTAAACCCATAAATTCAAGTCAAGATTTGGGGGATTCATTATACATATATTATTCAAACCAAAATGAGAGAAAATCGTGAAATCAATTAAGAAGTTAGAATTTCAAAATTTTACAAGAAGAAGGCATAATCTTTATGCAAGATTTTCATCTTTTTCTCATTTTTCCTTAAAACCCGATGATGTACTTTAATTCCTTCTTGTTTTATTCTTCTCACATGATGTTTAATTAAGCATTCAGTTAGAATGAATGATTGTAACTTAATTTTGAAACTTAATTTTAATTATAATATTTTAAATCTTAGATCACATAAATTGTGAGCAATAATTATGTAGAGATGTTGATTATTTGTTTAAACCATATAGTAAAAATTGGTAACTAGTATAAAACATAGAGATACTTATGCTAGTTAATGCGATCATTACATGAATTCTTAGAGATTTAATGCGTTTAACTAAAGTTTATCTCAATTCATATGAAAATATGGAATTGACTTAGTTAAATAGAATCAACGAGAACTCGATAGGGGATAAATTGAATACATTAGAAAAATTCGACTGAGTAAACATAATCAATTGTTATAGAATTTGGTAATTGAGATTAAGCAGATAGCTATGGTGAAATCATGAATTTTAACACTTAAACCATCGTATTAAAAAAAATCACTTTTAATAGTTTTTGTATATTTAAAATATAAAATCACAAAAAGAAAAATAACTACGTTATTTGTTTTCGATTAATTTGTTAGGAATTAATGAATCAATTATTAGATAGTAGTTCTCGTGGAAACGATATTCAGACTCATAAGTCCACTTTATTACTCGTTACAATATGTACACTTGCGGGATATAAAAATCGGCATCAATACTAAATTTATGAGTTAAACACACTTATCAAACACTCTCAAACTTAATACTTTGCTAGTCTTCGAACAAGCATAAAACAAAAATAAATGAAAATAATGAAAACACACTAACAAAACAAAACTTATCAACTAGCATACAACAAGTTCTTAGTTAGATAACTTGTCATTTTAGCTCAGAATTGAAAACATTGCATCAAATCTATGAACTGGTTCAAACTATTCAATGCAAAACGCGGGGGAAGGGGGTGTGAAAAATCAAGTACATCGTTGTACGATCACAAGTTGGTTTAATCCCCTATCTCCATAGTCAAATATATCCCTGCTTCACTCATGAGATTCACATACCCCCAAACTTATTTTCTTTTATTCTTTTCCCAACGTGTATTATAAGGTTGATTTTTAAAGCATTACGTTCTTTCACAGCTAAAATTTGGTTAATCTAATCAACAATGTCAACAGTTTATAAATGTGATGATTATTCTAAATTTTGAGTGTTTTGGCCATTAAGCATATACTAAAAAATTTAAACTCACTAGTTATCTAAGCTCTCACAATTCGATCTTACTTGCACTATTACTTGCTCTTTTTTTCAATTCTTTAACTAAAGATCTAACTCACCCCTTTTTGCTCTTCTTGAACCTTGTAACGATCTTTTAATCGATAACTCCTCGATTTTTAAATACCAAAGAATATTAGGTTTTAAGATATCCCAATGAACTTACTAACTAGAGTAAAAAAGGTTCCAGAGTGAGACATGTGATTATCAAGTGCAATGCCTTTTTTCTATTTTTTTTTTCCAAAGGCAAACATAAATAGGGCTTAGATTCCTAGCATTCGGTCATTACCTAACTTATACTTGGTAGCTAAAGATTCTCCACACAAATATTTTTTAACATACACAAAATCAACACAATTCTAGATCATTTATTTTACCTGCTCGACCACTCCCAATTTATACTATAAGTGGTTCAAGAATGTAATACATAATAGTTTTAAAGAATTGAGCATCTAAGTCTACTATTTCAACCTATAACATATATGCAACTTAATCGAGCACAGCATTAACTCAATTCGCTTGTATAAATAGTATCACATTCTACATGAATAAGCAAAAATTTCAACTCAAAAACACATTTCTTATTCACAATTTGTAAACTAATGCTTATTCTCAAGTATATGCATATGGCCAACAAGGTTATCTTACACAAGTATGCAACCGTTTTTTTTTTCTTTTCAAATCACACAAAACAAAGAGAATTCAACAATTACACAAAAGTAATTAATGTCACTCCCAAACTAAAACTAAATATTGTCCCCAATGTTAAATTAAAGACAAATGACAAGGACTTGCCTGAATGAAGAAATTAATTGTCTTCATCGCTTTCGGTGTCATGGTGAAGCGGAACTGGATTAGCTGTATGGGTAGGGACTACTAAAGGTTGAGGGAACATGACACCTCTATCCAAGAATATAGAAGCCAAGGTATTGTTGAATTGAACTTTGCAATTGATTCATCTGTAATTGCACTACTTGAAACTCACTAGCAAGGTTAGTGCTAGTATCCTGACTGGTAGAGGTGGATGTGCTTGTGATTGTTGTTCCTCCTCCACATAAAAAGTGCACTAGTAGATCATTGCCTACTCACAAACTTCCAAGTTATACTACGTCTGAGGGGTGATTTAGGATGCATCACCTCTTCAAATGGGTGTGTCACAACACTCCATTTTTGGCATAAGTCATATTCAAGATGGGGTGTCCTAGTCCACCAGTGGTTGAACCCTTCAGAGTGTGCATGATGCTATTGTGAATTACTTTATGAGCATCTAGCGACAAGTCACCCTGAATAACATAGTTCAGTATTGCTTGTTCTTTTGTTACTTCGCTTGTATTGCTACTCGATAGAAGTTTGGCAAAGATGAAGTGATGCAAAGCTTTACACTCCAAAACCATATCCAAAGCTGGACAATTAATCACATCAGTATCAGATCATTTCCATGTAGTCCGGGTTTCTCGGAGTATTTCTTCAGGATCAATTCCCTCTTCGATAGGCCTTTAGTAATCATTATCATCTACATCCGAAAGATTGTAGAACCTATTAATGAAAGTTTTATCAAAGGCAACCCATTTCTCCCTCACAACACTCTGAAGTCTCTACGCTTCCTAGCATTAGCATAGAACTCACCACTAGTATTAATGTTGCCTTTGGTTGTTTTACAAACAACCCCCATCCCATTGTGCTATTTTGTACCCGTCATGAATCACCTTCCTATCATATTGCCATGGTCTTCCCAATAAAATATGCTTGGCATGCATAGGAACTACATCACACACCACTTCATCATGATATCGCCCAATTGAGAAACTCACCAACACTCGTATATTCACCTTAGCCTCTCCACATTCATTCAACCATTTCAATTTGTAAGGCTTACAATGTTTTATCATAGTTAATCATAATTTCTCAACAAGTGCAGTACTAACCAGATTGGTACAATTACCCGTATCAATAATCATATTACATACCTTATTTTTGATGTGACATCTCGTATGAAATATGTTCTCTCTTTGTTGCTCTAAGTTATCCACTTTGACTTGAGCACTAAGAGCTCGTAGTGTAACCAGCAGCTCTCCCACTACATACTCCACTTTCTCATCATTACTAGCATTTTCCAATTCCAACATGGCACCATATTCAGTCTCACTATCACCCACCACTTCTCATTGTTGCGCAAGATCATTGCCCTTTCATTTGGACATTGAGAAATCTCAATCCTAAGCACCTAAAGTATTTGATATCCCGATTCATAGAGGGTTGTGAATCCGTCTTGGGTGTAACTTTGCTAGCAACTTCTTTCCTTCCCTTTGGCAGCTCAGTCCTACTTTTTGAAATAGCTACATCACCTTTATTGTTATCCCACTTCGTTTTCTAAGAAGTGTTAGAACCCAAAGAATCTAATGAATATCTAGTTGTCCATTTCTTCTTCAATGTCTTTCGACTTTCATAGCTACATGTAGTATGTCTTCCAACTCCACATAATGTTACAACTCTACCACATTAGTTATCTCCCTATTCAAATAATTCAAAATTGGGTCGTGGTGGCCTCCTTATCATCTTCAACATTCACTCTAACCATAGCAATCTCCATCTCCTTGTCATAATCTTCCACACTTTTAGAACCTTGGTAGAGACTTTGCAATTTTCTATGAAGCTCCCTATAATAATTATTAGGCACGAACCTCTTCCTCATGATAGCTTTCAATTATTCCAATGTATTAGTAGACCTCTCATGATTCTTCCTCCTATACTTGATCCCACCAAATGATAGCATAATCGGTAAATTCAAGTACTGCAATATTTACCTTCTTTTCCTCCGAGTAGTTATGACAATCAAATATCAACTCTACTTTCTTTTCCCACTCCAAGTATGCCTCCTGATCACTCATTCCTTTGAAAGAAGGAATTATCATTTTAATATTGCTCATACTTCTATCAACACTATCTCCAACAAGATCTATACCCTCCTTTCATGCCTAACTTTTCTATCTCTCATTCTTCCTAATTCGACATCCACCAATGCATCTTCATTAATGTCACTATCCGCTTCACATTCACTAGAAAAATTCGCTCTATGATCCCGCATTTTTTGCCTCCTTACATTAGGAATTTCTCTAGGTTGTTTCCTACGTAAATTAGCAAAAAATGTGTCTTGCCTATCCAATATGTCTCTCACATCCTCAAACAACCTTTGGAACCGTTGTATCACATCATCCAACATGTTGACTTGATTATATAATTCATGTTTCTAGTAGAATTGTCTCTATTTGACATCCTAAATCCAATTTCATATTTACCTCACATGTATATGCTCATGTATCACTCAAATTGATTTTTTTCCCTCATTAGTCTTACCACTCTTGCATTTTCCACTCAATACTTTCTTTCAAATGTTTCAAAAAATTAATTTGATCTCAATTAAAATTCAATCCTTATAGAGTTTCAAACAAATATTTTAGTAAGAAAAAATTGACTCAAGGAGTAGGAATTGGCACTTTGAATGGAACACGAAGGAAAATTTTAAGAAAGTGTTTCTTGAATTTGAATTGGATACTGTTGAACTTGGACTTTCTTTTTTTTTTTTTAACTCAAAAAAATGAAATTATATGCTACTGAAATTTTCGATTTTTTTAGCTCGAAAATTCAACTAGATACCAACAAAAGAAACAGAAACTGATTTGGATTCTAGATTAACACACAAACAAGTTTTGAAACTTTTTTTTTTTTTTTGGCATTTTATGGATTGGAACTAAAAAATGAATAACGTGAAGAATATGAAGTATGAAAAACAAAAGATTCAAACAAAAAGGAAAAAAGGATATAACCTTGATTCAATCCCAAGCAAGCCAAGAATCAATTTTTAAACTTGATTCAAAAATATTAAACAAAAGAACTAACACAATCGTCGACATATGTTGACCCCGTGATTGTAAAACTCAAGAATCTCACTCAATTTGTTTGAACATCACAAGAAATAATCTTTATAAATTCAGAATTAATTAGATGAAGAACAAGAAGAAAACAATAATGCCTTGCAATTAATCTCTCAATAATTGTGTGTTTTTATAATGAACGGAATGAGTCCTATTTATATGGAACTCATAAAACTTACTTAAAATGGAATTAGACTACAAAAGATATCAAAAATATATCATGCAAGAGTTTTAACTAAAATAGAATTCTAAGTAAAATTTGGAAAATATCCGTCCAAAAATGTACTATGCGGCCGCATAGGCTCCCTCATGCGATTGCATAGGCCAATTGACAGCCTTCAATTTTGATTCGTTATGGAGGCATGTGATTGCATGCCTATTTACACTAACGGTCACATAGCTTTCGCGTTCAGCTCTTTCATCTGTTGTTTGACTTAAGTTGAATCATCAAGTTTCTTCTTCTAAGCTCAACATGAAACATGTTCATTTACTTGTTGTGTTCAATGTTTCGTCCATTGTTGCTTGAACAAGCAATCTGATAGTTTCATTGACTTTCTTTGCCCGTGACCATGTCATTGGTTCTTCCTTCACGATTAACGGATTCTTGTTTGGACTTGCCTTTGTATCATGGATCGCATCACCTGTTAATTAAACGTATTAAGAATAATAACACAAATAAACTTTAAAATTCTGTTTTCAGCTTTTCTTCAACTTTTACTTCTTTCTTTGCTTGCCTATTTCCAAGTCCTTTTTTTTTTTTTCATCTCCTTCATTACTCATTGGCCTCTTTAAGCTCCATGATTGGCCCCTTTTTCACCATATCACATAATCTATAAAACAATATCAAAAAGTTCTAAAAACTATTAAGAACGAACAATTTATCAAGTTTAAATAGTATTAAATGCATGAGTTAAATACACTCATCATTGTAATTCTAATTCTTTAGGTAAGTCCAAACATCCCCTCATGTCTCTCCTCTCCTTCCTATTGATTCTTCCTACTAATAGACAAGGTAATGAATCAGATCTCCAATCTATTCATACGTAACAACATAAAAACCTTTATTAATATGTAGATATATAGCTTAAAAAATAAATAAATAAATGTACGTATCTAAGTTTGAGAACTTTTATTTTACAAAACAAACGTAGATCAGGATTAGTAGGTGTAGAGGTACTGAGACATCCCAACTATCTTTCTCCGTAGCACCCTCATTATTTGTCCTTCTAAAAATTTTATTAAAATAAACAAAACTGTTGACACACAAAAAGTGTAGCCCAAATTTAAATGACCTAATGAATGAAGCCCAATTCGGAAGTCCAGAGCAAAGACCCTAATGGGACCATTGATAAATGCAAAAGAAGTCCCATAACAAAGTAACGTCATCCCCCAAACTGACAAGTCGTCCAAAACCTGAGTGAATGGAGTGACATGCGGTCGTCCAGAATGAATGAACTCATTCTCGTCCAAACCTTCGAGTCACCCAAAATTTTAGCAAACATGAGACATCATAATCATCTAAAACAGCAGTTATTGAAACAATTATTGAGCAATCCAATCACGCTCCACAATCCAAGGATCCCAGTTGTGGGCAGTTGAAAAACAAGAATCGTGGTTACATTTAGAGATGACAGTTTCACGACAAATCAGCCATCATGAAGAAAATAGGTAGTTATAGAACATCAAACAGTTGCCAAGCAGTTCTTCACAAAAAAAAAACTATCAAAGGAGTATAAAAGAAAGAGAAGACATAGAAGAAAAGGACCGAATCAAACACTTCTAACAGAAAATATGTAATTTCAATTTCTTAGTTTAACTTTAAAACGCTTCTTTTAGTACTCGTGTGCTTGCGCCCCTTAAAGGTATTCTGTTTATTTCCAATTTGTAAATTTTCGCCAAATAAAACACCCATTTTTNTCTAACAGAAAATATGTAATTTCAATTTCTTAGTTTAAACTTTAAAATTCTTCTTTTAGTATCCGTGTGCTGGCGCCCCTTTGAGGCATTCTTTTTATTTTCAAATTGTATATATTTGCCAAATAAAACACCCATTTTTGGAACTTTGTCTCAAGAGGTCTATTCCTTACACAATCGTGTGAACCTTTTTTAATTGTTAGCGACTATCAGCGCGAAACAAAAACAATGAATAAAAATCCAATTATAACCCGAGAAATGATTAACAATAAGCACTATGGTTTCACATTATGCTTATTGAGAATAACAATAAGCGTAATGTGACAAACCACTAGCTAACCAATCATTTAGCTAAATTATAGTTACAATAATCCCATATATCATTATGAACTAAATTGGAGAGACGGGTGAGGGCTTTTGGACCACTACAAGGATGTCCTACTAGTCATAAAATTTATCTACATTATTAAAAATGAAGGATTGCGAAGAAACTTTTGAATAAAAATTTTACCATTATATATTTAACTATAGGTCAAATAACATCTATTATATTTTATTTAATACTCTTATCATCTTTTAAAGTATTCATTTGTTATACGCATTTTACTTTGGTCAAATAATTTGTTTTAATTGCTTTGCTGACCCATTTAATGGATTTTATCATTTGTTTTTAATTCTGCACATTTTGCTTTGGTTCAAATGCATGAGAAATTCAAGGGACTCATTTTTAATGATTTTTTATAATTTATTTTAATGGATTCATTTCCTATACTTGCTTTTCCCCACCCCACCTCTCTCTCTCTCTCTCTCTCTCACTATCAATTTTTTTTTTTTTTGAAAATTTGTTTTTATAAAATAAATCAATCTAACTGTCTAGGAAATTGTGTTTTTATGTTTCTTAAATTATCAAAAGAATAGAATTTAGAACTAACTTTAGATTTCAATTTCTTATCAATTATTTTTATATTTTTCATCATCATCTCATCTTGGCTTTCACATAATTATTAAAAGAGAGCTGCATGTCTCCGATGATACATATTCTAATCAGATCGAATCAAATCGAAATGGATCAAATATATTTACTTGAAATTTGGGCAAATCAAAGCAAGAAACTAAATGTGTTGGTGACTTTTGACAAATTAAATGAGGTATAACTTTTTTATATTTTTTTGATTTTGGATATATTCAATGAATATAAATTATGCATCGATTTTGGTGTTCTAATATTCACATGTGTACATACTTTTTAAATTTGATTTGGCATAATTGTATTCAAAAAAAATAAGATAAGAATTTGTTTACTACGAAGTAAGAATTTTATAATGTATTTTGACGCTGCCATTCACAATAAAGCAAAAATGGTAAAAATTCAATTTTATAGATTTAACTTTTAAGTATGCAAATTGTTTGCAGAAGTGGTAGAGTTTAGTAATTTATTGCCAATTCAATTCAGTCGTTGATAATTTGATATTTTTATTTTTTCATCCTCAAGGGTTTTTTTTTTTTTTTTGTAATTTTATTTCGTATTTGATTCTCCTTTCTATTTTTTGTATGGAATCTAAAAATTAGGATTCGAAATTGAAAAAATTACACTCTATAAGTTTATTTCTTTTCTTCTTTTCTACTTGCCGTAGAAAATTCATTTTTCTTTTTGTATTTGCATTTTTGAGTTACTATGCCTCAAAATTATTACTGTTCTCCAAATTGTATATTTATGTCCATAGCATGTCAAAACCCTTTGCTACGGTAATTTCTTTCACTTATGTAAGAATTAGTGTTTGCATCTTTAAATGATTTTGTTCAATGAAATTTCATTTTTAATACACAATTTGATTTTTCGTTCACAGTTGGATCTATATTCTCACTTTGGTGCATATCTTGTATCTCTACTTGAAATATTAAGTGTTCCAATAATTTGTATAAGTGTGAATATGTTTATATGGTTTACATATGTAGTAAATATTTTTATATAGTTTATATTTTTGTAGATTATGTCAAATACAAATAAGAATGTTCTTTCAATGTGTTGGTTTGTTTAGTGTAAATGATATTTTTTTATTGGGATTTAGATTATTTTTAAATTCTAAATTATAGTAAAACTATCTCATTACTGATAAATAGTTAGAGATATGAGTATTTTAGGAAGTTAATGTATTTATCCTCTGTTGTTATTAATTTTAACTCGCATTAAAATGAGAATCCAAATTATATTCAGTGCCATCAATTTATTTATTTATGTCGAAGTTTAGGCTAACAATTATCCCCATGAAGGTAAGCAATCCAAGCTAATTCTCAGTTTATTTACAAAGTCTAATAATCGTATTTTTTGTAATTTATGTTTGTTACAAAGAGATGTGTATGAAGTCGGTTCATCATAGAAATCTGTTTTTCTCACACATCCCATTAAATCCGACAAATGATGAAGGATATCCATTCAAAATCAAGAGAAAATATTTTTCAATACGTCTATACTTTACAATGATCATTAATAAGGCTCAAGGACAAGTGCCTACTGTTCTAATATACCTTCGTGAACTTATATTCTCTCATGGGCAACTATATGTCACACTTTATTATAGAGTTTCAATACAAACAACATAAATCTTTGTAAAAGCAGAAAACAAAAAGAAGAAAAGTTGTGGGACGTTGACAAAAATATTGCGCAAAAAGATGTTTTATTGTAATCAAAACATTACATTTTAATTTATTCAACATTTTCACAGTAATATACATAATTTCATAACAAAAATTTATTCATATATATTCTTTTTAAAAAGTTTAATTTTTCCCTAATAATATCAATTACATCGACTACTTTCAAAAATAGTATTAGTACTTTAAAAACATTACGCATACCATTCATTCGATACATAAGACGTGCAATGTACGTGCTTACTACTAGTTTTATTAAATGGATGTACGTTAGGATTAGTAAGTTAGGATTAGTAAGTGCATTGAGACATCCCTACTATATTAGAACCTCCTTATCACCCTCATTATTTGTCCATCTAAACATTTTACTAAAATAAACAAAATAGTTAGAATTTGGTTGTGACCCGAATTCTTTGTTGAATTAATTAAAGAATTCTAATTGAGTGCACGTCATGAAGAATTTAGTTTGGAAAGCTATTGAAATTTTATGTAAAGTTGAAATTTTATTTTGGAAGCCCATTGGGAGTTGGAAATTAGTATTTGACTTGAAAAAGAGGTCGAGATGGATAAAAAAACTTGGAAATTTTTTTTTTGGGCAGAACGTCCGGTGCCATAGCGTTGCGGTACTAGGGTGCCCGAAGGTGGCGCCACTGTGTTACCTGTACCTGTTTCAGTTTTTCGCATTTTTCTCTCTCTTTCATTTTGGACTCGATTTTTTAGCATTCTACCTCATCAACTACTTTACTATGAGGTTTTGGACGTCTCCTACATATTCCCTATAAATATTAAGCGTTCCTATACGATTTCATAATGTGAGAAAATAGATTACTAGAACTTTATGATCAATTGTATTTGACGATTCCTTTTGTAATAGTGCATATCAATCACCTATAGGACATTTATAGGTAAATATATAGTTTGATCAACTACGAAATTCGTGGTGGTGCGTGTATGTTAGTCAACTACAGATTTTCTTTCAGTGATTTGTTAGCACGCACTCGCTCTCTCTCTCTCTCTCTCCCTCTCTCTCTCTCTCTCCCCCTCCCCCCCTCAGTCCTTAATTTTAAAAAGGGGTAATTAGCATATATCATCAACATGTACATGTTCTTATGTATTTTTTGACATCCTACTTTATCAATAACTCTAGTAGGAGGGTTTGGACGTCCCTATATATTCTCTATAAATATTAGACTATTCTATACAATTTTGTAATATAAGAATAATGTGAGAAAATAGATTACTAGAACTTTATGATCAATTGTATATTTCTCCATTATTATTAGTGCAATAAAATCTCCTAATCCTCTGCCATATTTCTTATCTTTTTTATTATTTTGCTTGCGATAATATACTTCATATTTTGCCATATAACTTCAACATCTCAATCATGTGGTTGGTTTCATATCAAGTTGTATCGAGCAATACGTGATCCTTGAATTCTCAGCAATTGGTATCAGAGATTATATGCATAATTAACACAACAACTGGTATCAAAGCCCCTGGTTCAACAGTTCCACAAGAGCCCAGAGTTTGATTTGTTCGAGATTTTTTATTCGTGATGGCTTCCACAGAGTATGAAATTTCTCTTTCGGATCGGAGCACTAGATTTTCGTTAGGCATATTAAGATGCATGCAGTATTTGTACAACAGGATTCAGATGATGCGTTGTTGGAAATTGACAAGATGCGCATAACTTTGAAGGTAATTTCTCACATTCATATTTTATTTATCGAATACAATTCTTCAGGATGTTTTGAAGGATGGTTCGGCAACTCATTTATGATTGAAATTGGAGCTATTGTGCATGAATAAAAGTCTTACAAACAAGTTGCATCTCAAGCATCGTTAAACTCTCATCGAATGGTAGAAGGAAGATCATTGGATGATTATATGCTGTATTTAAAGAGATCGTCGATGATTTGAAAACTTTGGAAGTAAAGTATGATAAAGAAGATTAGGCCTTGATCCTATTATATTCGTTGTCCACTTCGTTTTCTTCATTTAGAGACACGATGTTGTATAATCGTGATATTCTCATCATGGAGGAGGTGTATGATGCTTTGTTTTTAAAAAAGAAGATGAAGCATCGAGTTTCAGAGATCAGAGATAGAGACGGTCTTATTGCTCATGGTAGATCTGAAAGGAGCAGATCGAAGCCGAAGTTTAGTATTTATGCAAGAAGAAGGGGTACTTAAAGAAAGATTGCTACAAATTGTAGAATAAAGAAATGTTGGTTGTAAGTCCATATAGGAAGCAATCAGAGACTTCAGGTGAAGCAGATCTCATAGAGAACAGGGTAAGTAAGGGAGATCTCTCAACTATTTCTAACATCGAGTCTAAACCAGAGGAGGTTTGGATTTTAAATTTGGCGTGTGTGTTTCATATATGTCTTAATAAAGACTTATTACGCACATTGTCGGGTTGCTGGTATTGGTACGGTCATATTGAAACATTGGATGTGACAATTAGAACACTTGGTCAGGTTCGACATATTCCGAATTTGAAAAAGAATCTCATCTTGTTGTCTATTCTTGATTCAAAGGGTTATGAGTTCTTTGGTGGAGGTGGATTTTTGAAGGTTTGTAAGGGTACCCAAGTTGTATTGTAAGGACATAAAATGTCTCAGTTATACATCTTGTAAAGTTGTGCAGAATCTAGAAGAGTTAATCAGCACAGATTCAGTACTGTGGTGGACATTCAGTTTGGTACAATACCTTTAGGAGCTCGTAAATGGTCGGATTTGAAGAATACTACTCAATGGAGTTCAAGAGATATAGATAATACTGCTTTACCACCATCTCCTATGGTACCATTGTATTTAATTGCTAGAGAATAACCCAGTGGTAAAATGTATGTGGATGCTGATTTTGTTGAGGATGCTTTCAGCGAAGTAAAAGGTATACAATCTAGCAAGGGACATTCTTTAAAAGAATTTGGATTTGATTCTGCTTTGGGGTGTGTTACAGTCCAATTTGGTGAATTTTAAAATCATTATGATTTTTTGGGAATCTGAGGTAATTCTGCGGAGTAGTGCTTAGATTCATTAGAAGAGGTGGAGTATTTTGTGTTTAGTTGAAAAATCAGTTTTAGTTATTGTTGAAGAGTCAGTTCATTCATTGCAGATGTATTTTTTCTCTAAGTGGAGAATATTTTGGAGTTTTGTTCATTGCAGTGGAATTCGTATCAAGATAGAGATTGTTAGAATTTGGGTGTAACCTGAATTCCTTGTTGAAGTAATTGAAGAATTATAATTGAAGTGCACGCCAAGAAGAATTCGGTTGGAATGCTATTGGAGTCTTATGTCAAGTTGAAGTTCTATCTTGAAAGCTCATTAGGAACTGAAAATTGGTATTAGACTTAAAGAGGAGTTCGAGAGGGAGAAAACAACTTGAAAAAAAAAATCAGCTTAATGTCTAGAGCAGGGGCGCCGATTTTCGTGTTTCTCTCCTTTTTCGTTTTGAACTTGATATTTTTTTTTTGTTTGCATCCTACTTCATCAACAACTCTACTATGATAGTTTGGACGTCCCCTACATGTTCTCTATAAATATTAGGTTCTTCTATACAATTTCATAATGTGAGAAAATATATTACTAGAATTTTAGAATCAATTGTATATTTCTACATTATTATTAGTGCAATAAAATCTCATAATTCATTTGATATATTTCTTTTTCTTCTTTAATTCTTTTGCTTGTGATCATACACTTCATATTTTACCATATAACTTCAACATCTCAATTCGATGATTGGTTTCATATCAAGTGGTATCGAAGGATACGTGATCCTTGAATTCCCAACAATTGGTATCAGAGATTCTGGATGTAATTAACAAAACAAAAAAAGAAAAAAAAATCCAATTATAACCCAAGAACCGATTACAAATAACAATAAACAAAATGAGATAAACCACTAGCTAACCAATCAACTAGTTAAATTATAGTTACAATGACCCCGATATGTCATTATGAACTAAATTGTAAAGGGTAAGGGAGGGAGGGCACCTAGACCACCACAACGATGTCCCATTAGTCATACCATATGGTACTTGGAAAAATCAGTGAGTCGATTCCTCTCTCAGAAGACATGCGAAGCTCATAAGTTCATAAATTTAGTTAGGTGCAAGCATATTGCCCACTTGTTTACCTTTGGACAAAGCATCTGAAGTTCCAGAACACTTCACCACCTCCTGCTAAACCCAGACTCCCATGTGCTGTTCCATCTGTATTAACTTTTACCCAGCCACTTAACAGAGGACACTATTGAACCAGCTTAATTTCGGGGGCTGCTCTCTAGCCCCCCCCCCCCAATCCACAACCTTTAGACGATTAGCAGATCGCTCTAAGAATTGAACATATTTCCCTCTCCAACCAAATCTGCCTCCTGAACTATTTGACATAGAAAAACCCAAATATACCTTGTAGATGTTGTCACGTCCTCAAACATAGCTTTGTTATGAGCAGTTCAGATGCTCCAAAAGACTACAATAATCACCTTCCTCCACATGATGGTTGGCTATCCACTAAAGTCACTCATCCATACCTTTAACACTAAAACATTGCAGTGATTAATCTAAAATATATATTTAGGCATTTTTGGAGTAATTCAATGCAAAGTAAAATGTTTGCTCAAGAACGTTACAGTCTACATATAGGTTAGGATAGTTCAGAAGTTTTCATGTTTTATCATGACTTTTGAGAGTTAGCCATATATAGATAATTTTGATAATATTAGAAGTCTTAACTTGGCCAAAAAAATTTATTTTCAACAATTTTTTAATTTTATTTTTTGAACATCAATCACAAACTTCATTGAGAATATTTTTATGACAAAGTCATTATATGAGAAACCAAAGGAAAATAGATTAATTTTAAAATATTCCAATAGCCCACAAGTGGAATGTCTATAAAATTGTACGAACTTTAAACAACAAAGTGTCATTATAAACTTTTATTTTCATAATAAAAAGAACCACGTGACTCAATTTTTCGATTTCTTATAGTTCTTTTTGCTCTTAAAGTAAGGGACTTTGTATTGTATATGTGACTCATATAAAGTGGAATACAAGTTCACTGGATCAAAATAACCGATGTTGAAGCAGACGAGATCACGTATCACGTAATGGACGTTGAGTCTTCGACAAAGGTTTGACTGAAATTGGAGAGTCGTTATATATCAAAGTCTCTCAAGAACAAGCTACATCTGAAGCAATGGCTGTGTGGGCTCAAAATGCTGGAGGGTACAGATTTAATTTAACAAATAAATGTGTTTACTCAAATTATCAACGATTTGGTGAGACTTGAAATCAAGTTCGATGATGAAGACAAGGCAATGATATTGTTGTGCTATCTTCCTCCCTCGTACTACCACTTGGTGACCACGTTGATGTTGGTAAAGACTCTCGAATTGGAGGAAGTCACATCAGCCATGTTGGCTTAAAGCCAGCGAAAACTACGTACTGATAAAATTTCACAGGGTGAGGGTTGATCATGAATGGCAATAGGAATCGTGGGAGAAAGAAAGACATGGGTGGTTCTTGAAAAGGAAATACGAGATGAAAATCCCTTTGTCAAATTAAGAAAAATGTCAAGTGCTATTAGTGCCATCAGATGGGTCACTTTAAAAAGTATCTTCTGAATAAGAAGTAGGGAGATGAAATGAAAGGTGATGGGTCCTCAAACTCTGCTAGTATTGTAGAAGGAAACTCAAATTATGGAGATGAATACATGCTATCAGTCTCTGTAGGTAATTCTGACAGATTACATGACTCTTGGGTACTTAATTCAGCCTATTCATATCACAGGTATCCTCATCAGGATTGGTTTGATTCATATCATTCAGGTAATTTTGGATATGTTCTAATGGGTAATAATTCGTCATGTCCTTAATTGAAATGTGGTCTATAAAATTTAAAATATTTGATGTTGTGGTGAGGACTTTCGAGGATGTTAGGCATGTACCAGAGTTGAGAAAGAACCTAATTTTCTTAGGCACTTTAAGCACCTATGGTTATTCTTATAACTCAAAAGGTGGGGCCTTGACAGTGAAGAAATGGACTATGATTGTAATGAAAGGTCTGAAATTGGCAGAGAATATCTACAAACTACTAAGGAATACAATTGTAGGTAAAGTTGCTATAGCATAATCTAAATCAGATGACACTCTCCTATGGCATATGTGATTGGGGTATATAGGAGAACATGGTAAGATTGAGTTTCACAAGAGAAATTTGTTAAAGGGGATAAAATCATGTAAGCTGGATTTCTGCAAGTTTTGTGTACTTGAAAAATAGTCCAAAGTGCAGTTCAATACGGGAAAGCATAAGACAAATGGCATTCTTGATTATGTGCATTCTAATGTTAAGGGACCAGTAAGGGAGTTATATAAAGATGGATCTCAGTATTTCATTACTTTTATTGATGACTTATCTAGAAAGTTTAGGTATATTTCACGAAGCACAAGTCTGAAGCCTTTACCAAGTTCAGATTGTGAAAAGCAGAAGTAGAGAACCAGACATGTAGAAAAATAAAGTATCTCAGGATAGACAATGGTATATATTACACGGATTCACAGTTTCTGAAATTCTACGAGAAGCATGGTATTCAGTGGCACTATACAATTCAGAAGACACCGTAATAAAATGGTGTAGCAAAAATGATGAATAGAACAATTGCAAAATGGACAAGATGTTTGAGGTTGAACGCAGGGCTTCTGAAGAGTTTTTGGGCAAAAGCTGTGAACATGACATGTTATGTCATAAACAGAACACCAAGAGCAGCGCTAGATGGGAAATTTGTAGAGTAAGTTTGGATAGTTAATGAAGTTGATTATTTTGGATTGAGAGTATTTGGGAATCTGGCTTATGTGCATGTATCTAGTGATCAGAGATCCAAACTTGATCAGAAATCAAGTAAGTGTATTTTTCTGGGCTATGTGAAAGTTGTAAAAGAGTACAAGTTTTGGGATCCGAGGCAAAGAAGATGGTGATAAGTAGGGATGCAATCTTTGATGGAGTAGTCATACTTAAAACGCTTCCAGATGAATAGAAGCCTAGTTCATACGATGGCAGTAACAAGAGCCAAATAGTGTGGGTAGAACTAGACAATGTTGACATGGAGATTAATGCTCAGGGAGTGAACATTTCTAGCTCAAAAGAAGACCACTATTGTAGTATTGCTACAGATAGACTATGTCGCACCATCAGGCCACCGGTAAAGTATGGATTCAAAGATTCAGTTTCTTATGCACTCATTACCAGCAATGGTGATCCTATAACTTTTCAGGATACCATTGGTAGTCAAGAGAAAGGCTATGATGGAGGAAATTAAGTCATTACATAAAAATGATACCTGGGATCTAGTGGAGCTTCCAGAGGGGAAGAAACCGATAGAGTGTAAGTGGGTGATAGAAAGAATGCAATGATGTTAGAAAAGATGGAAGGAAAGGATATAAAGTTCGATTAGTAGCTAAGGGATACTCACAGAGGAAAGGAGTATATTATAATGAGATTTTCTCTCAAGTCGTCATACACACTTCCATCAGGATTGTCCTGGAAATGGTGACCAATTTTGATTTGGAGTTAAAGCAGTCGGATGTGAAAATCACTTTTCTTCATAGTGATTTGAAGGAGCAAATTTTCATGTAACTGCTAAAGGGGTAGGGATAGAAAATCTTGTGTGTAAACTGAAGAAGTCTTTGTATGGGCTTAAGAAGTCTCCACGACAATGGTACAAAAAGTTCAACTCACACATGATTCAGATTAGCTATCGTTGTTGTGAGTATGATTATTGTGTTTACTACAGAGTTCCTAAGGATGATTCATATATTTTCTTGATGTTGTATGTGGATGGTATATTAATTGCTGCTAAGAACATGAATGTGATAGACAAATTGAAGTCTTTGTTGAGCAGTAAGATTGACATGAAAGATTTGGGATGGCTAAAAAGATTCTTGGCATGGAGATCAACAGAGATAGGAAGTTCAAAAAATTATGGGTATCTTAGAAAATTTATTTGAAAAAAGTATTGGAGAGGTTTACCATGTCGATGCAAAACCAGTGGGTACACATCACTTCAGATTATCTAGTAATCAGTGCCCTAAGAATGAAGAAGAAATTGTAGAGATATCAAGGTGATGCCAACGTAGTGGGATGTTTGATGTATGTAATGGTGTGTACCAGACCAGATTTAGCACATACAGTCAGTGTGGTGAGCAAGTACATGGCTAATCCCGACAGAGAGCATTAGAGAGCTGTAAAGTGAATTTTTAGGTACTTGAGAGGTACAATTGAGTGTGAGATCATGTTTGAGAGACAACATGATGATGTTTCAGTTCAAGGATACGTAGATGCAGATTATGCAGGCAACTTGAATAACAGAAGGTCTCATACATGTTATGTTTTCACACTTGCAGGTGGACATATATGTTGGAGATCAATGGTACAGTCACTTGTGGCGTTATCCACAACTGAAGCAGAGTACATGACTGCAAATGAGGCAGCCAATAAATTATTGTGATTGAGAGGGCTTGTCAAGGAGCTTGGGATTAAGCAAGATGGAATAAAGTTGTATTGTAATAGTTAGAGTACCATCTTCTTAGCAAAGAATTAGATTTATCATGAAAAAACAAAGCACATTGATGTGAGATTTCAAAAAATAAGAGAGTTGGTTATTTTAGGAGAATTGTTGCTAGAGAAGATGCATACCTGAGAGAATGCAACAAATATATTGACAAAGACAATCACAATGGATAGGTTCAAGTATTGTTTGAACTTGATTAACATTTGTAGGTGTTAGAGATGATGTGTCTTAACCTATTGGTCCCAAATTGTGTGTTTTTTCCAGGTTGTGTCTGCTTTAGTGTTTTTCCCTAAGGGGGTGAATATTTGTCAATGTGGAGATTGTTGTATATGTGACTCATATTAAGTGGAACATAGGTTCAGTGGATCAAAATGGCCGATGTCTGAGCGGAGTGAAGTGACAACATCGACCTTATGAGTTTAATTCACCGTTTGTTTGTCAGGACGTTGATTAGGTTGGGGTACGGAGCACGGTACAATAAATGTTTATTTTTTCTTGTATAGGTCCTAAAGTTTTGTATGGAATTGGGATTGGATTTGTATAAATACTGGTGATATAACCCTATTATTCATAATGAATAAAAATTTATGTTTCACTCCTTGTGGATATAGGCACATCACCGAACCACATTAAATATTTGTGTTGATTTCTTTATTTCACTTCTCTACTATTTTGCGTTTAACATCCAACACTTTATTAAATGTTGCTAGAAGTTTACTAATCAACAGCATAGTTAATCTCTTGAAAAAATTTCTTATCTGATATCTATAGTAGAAATTGAGTTATACTTGAAAATTAATTTTATTATTCTCAAAAATTTAGTATAGTTATGTGTTTTTTCAATGGAAAAGAAAACTAGTTGGTTTCAGTATGCATATAGAATCAATGAGAAAAAATTGGAATAAAAATCTTAAACTTCAAGTTATATATGTTAAAACTGACGAGATGAAACTCATCAGTCGCTCAGTTATATGGAAGCTGGATGAATTGGCTGTGGTTATATGCTTTTACTATGCTAATACATCAAGAAAGGGGACGAATAAAGGGCATAAAAGGACAGGAAATAGTGCAATAATGAGTTAGTACAATATTTATTTTTTAAGTATGAAAGTACATGACTTTAGGTTTCATGATTGAATTCTACATTTTCGGCACTGAATGTTATCCAAAATTAATTTAATAAAAAACATTTATGAGCCCTGCAAAACTGTATAGGAAAATCTATCGAAAGGCGCCAATAATTTCTGTCTATAAGAACTATTTTGGCATCAATTCACAAGGATTAGACAGAAATCCCGGGCACGTTTGGTACGTTTGACATGCTACATAGAAGTACTGTACATTATTCGTATAATATTCAATTTTTTTTTCATTATTCTAGCTTTATCGAGTGAAAGCACGGTAATTAAACAAAAAATTAAACTGGAATTGTAATGAATTTGTTCATGATGATGACAATTCACCTGCAAACCCCACTGTTTGAATTTTGAATGACTTCTCATAGGAAATCATATATGTAAACGGACCACCTGGCTTACGCGACTATTTATACATTCACAAATATCAACTATACATATTTCGGCTTGGCCATCTCACCACTAAAATTTTAATGTCTCTTTATAATTTTGATGTGTCAAAATTTCAGTAAAATACGTCTTTTTAGTTCAAAACTAATGGTAAAAAAGTAAAAACTACTTTTTTGTTTTTGTGTATACGTAAACTTTTGTATTATTTTTAATTATTACATTAGGAGCGCGCAAAAAATAATTATGTAAATGATCTGGAGTTTGAATATTGATTGTCTGTAAGTTTAAAATTTGTTTGTTGACCAATTAATTATCAACATCTACTTATCATTAAATAGAATTAATAGCTTGTACACGTGAAGCTCATTTGGTTAAGTACGCCAATGGACGAGATAAGAAGGAAAAAACCATTAAATCTTATTTATTGTACTGTATCAAACAATCTACCAACACATTGTCTACCAAGTGAGCAATCTTTTTCATGCACAATGTCGTTGATCTTTATAGCAAACAAATAAACCGTTTAGCAAATAAATTAGTATTTGAATTGAAAATTATTGGATTACCTATTGTTCATATTTGTCCATCGAGAGAGATCACCGGCACGAATAAATGTCTATCTACAATACAAATAAGCGTATCACAAAATAATAAGAAATTGACATATAATTATACATATTTAAAAAAAAAAAACTGATTGTGCGAATTATAAACATTTACTAGTTGTGTTGCAAATATACCAACCAAAGAAGAACACGTTGTACAAATCATCATTTGGCTTTAATTACTCGCTATGAGTAAACGCCTACCCCCGTAGAGCACGAACTATCATTTACCAGCCTATTGTGTTGCAAATATCCTCGACACGGGAGAATATGTTGTACATGTTATCATTTTTGTCGTTAGCACAACTAATATACTAAATATCTGCACAAGAACGGGATAAGTAAATTGTCGTTTAGCTATTGTGCTGTGAATATACCTACCATTAAGAACATTACATAAATATTAGTGTGAATAATCCATGGACGATAGAGAAAATTACGAGAGTAACCAAGCTAATACCAAAAGAATATTATATTAGTCAGAATAAATAAAAGTTGTTTAGATTATTTCAGACAAATACTAGTTGATTATTCTCCCTTTTCTTACATTTTCCACATTAAATATTCGTAAATAGAAAGTAAGAACAATGACAAAATGTGTAAAATGTACCATAGCTGGATCAACACTGTGTAACAGAGGTATCATTTCTAACCAAAAATATTTGTTTACATTTCTTCTGTACACAATCAGGGCTGAGTCATGGCGGACTAAAATTTAAAAAAATTTCTTCAAAAAGGATACAATAATATACATTCATAAAACTGTATATGATGATTCCAGCGGAGCTTTGGAGACCTGTCAAAATGTGGGTCCTATCTAAATTGCATGGCTGACTCGTGGAAACTGGCCAGGAAGGAAGATCCATTATAAGACATCTCCCCTTCCCCAAGGGTTATTGCAAGTTTTACCAATAAATCCTCTAAACAGGGTCGTCATAGCCATGTTGTACAGCTCTCTGCATTAAATTCATAATCTGCAGTGTGCTCTCAGTTGAAGTCAGCCATTCCATTTAATTCAAGCTTTTCAGTTTCTCCATTAGGACCTTTCTTCATCTGTTTCTTGTTTCTTTAACATGTATATAATAACAGTGTTAATTTTCTGCAATTTCTGCTGTACAGCTGGTTTCCGAGAGAGGGAGAGAGAGAATGGGTCATGGTCCTCAAGGACACCATAAGTGCTGCAACAAAGAAAAAGTGAAGAGAGGGATGTGGTCACCTGAGGAAGATGAGAAACTTTCAAGGCACATTTCTGCCTCCGGCCATGGCTGTTGGAGTGCAGTTCCTAGACTTGCTGGTATTATTTGTACAACATTAATTTCCACACATACACACACGTGTGTGTTAAAAGAGTGTTTGTACCATAGTTGGCTAACCCTTTTTTAAAAATCTTTTTAAATGGAGATCGAAGGATTTCACCCATCTCAAAAGAAGAATCAAACCCAATCCCATTGGCCTGAGAACTCTTTACTCTTAACACTTGAGTTAGGTCTTGGTCCTAGCTGCCCGATGCGTATATAAATAGTCACACCGGTTTCTTTGGTGCAGGGTTGCAGAGATGCGGCAAGAGTTGCAGACTGAGATGGATAAATTACTTGAGGCCGGGTCTGAAAAGAGGGAGATTTTCTCCACAAGAAGCTGCTCTCATAATTGATCTACACAATATTCTAGGGAATAAGTTAGTCTCATAATGACAAAATAATGAATTATTTCAATTATATTTTCATACAAACTGACATTTTCTAGTTTTGCAGGTGGGCTCAGATAGCCAAGCATCTTCCAGGAAGAACAGACAATGAAGTGAAAAACTATTGGAATTCAACTATCAAGAAAAAACTCATGGCAATGAATCTTTCTAATATGGTTCCAGTTTCTGATCTAGCCGCAATTTCTAATCTGGCAAATTCATCCAGGAGCAATTTTCAAGGTTTGTGCTCAATGAATTCAAACTCTAATCTGATCCCAACTGCCCAAATGGATCAAGTCTACATCCCTGCAGCAGCCCCAAATAATCTACTGCCACAAGGCTTTGATCAGGTGAATTTCAATACCAATTTACTCACTCCGCTGCCATCTTTTCCTTTTTCATCACTGGATTCATCTGCCTATGATCTGCCGCCCGTATGGATGCCATCGGAATACCAGAAACTTCAACTGATTGATCATCAACAACAATTGAACGAACAGGAAGATACTTCCATGTTCATCACTGGCGGCGCTGGGGCTCCACAATTTTTCAACCTGCCGCCATTAATAGGGACTTATGATGATACATCAGCATTTAATGGGCTCCTGGAGCTCAGTCAAATGACGAACGGGAATCAGTTTGGGATGTGCTCTTCATCTGTTTCACCAGTTCTTGCACCAGTTTCTGCAGGTTTTTCAGGATTCACTTCTGTCCATGCACCTAATTAGATGCAGGTTCCTGCAGTCAGTCATATCCAGTTCATTCAATCCGCCATGCCAGCATTCAATTCATCATTTTCTTCCTCGTCCTTGAACCTTAATCAGCCATCAAACTGGATCAATCCCTAGACGTGGTGGTACTCGGATAAATTTTCTGATCTATGGCAGGAATCATTAAATGCCATGAATTTAGTTTTCAAGGTTATGATTCTATATCTGTAAAAAAATAAATAAATAAACTAAAACATAAACATAAATTGTTCTGATTCGGGATTTTCAGCAGATTTTTCCAATTTTATGAATGTTCATAAATAAGTAAGACTATCTTTCACATTTTGTTTGATTATAGTTATTCAGTTAGCAATTCATAATTGTGATTTAATAATAATATATTCCGATGAGAGACCTCGATGAGTGTGTGTGGCGAGGGCATTCTATCGTAAAGTTTAAAATTTTGGCCGCCCTTGGGCAATAACACAAGCTTAAGGCTCTGTTTGAACTCCATTTTTGGGGAAATAAAATTTTGTAATAGATTTTTTTTTTTTTTTTTTT
>CAIGRB010018147.1:174010-206708 GCA_903798255.1 Fraxinus quadrangulata | reverse complement strand
AAAAAAAGGGGGGGGGGGGAGGAAGGAAAACCTGCAGTAACTTAGATTGTTAACAAATGAAAATAGAAAATTTTAATAAAATTCAAGAACTCACAGTAGCTCCCCATCTTGAAGCAAATCAGAAATATGCAAATCCTTATCCAATCTTGTATTAAGAACTTCTCCAAGCCATATTCTTGTTTGAGTCTGAACCAATTGAATACAAATAATGATCTTCTAATAATCAACATTGCAGATAAAGAAAAAATCAACTGTGGGAGTTTACACGTTGCTCTTATATCATGAATTCATAAGTGTTCCTATACACAAACAACAAGAAGTGAAGTTTGTTCCCAATAAACTATGGATGAACTAAATTAATCCTTTTCTCCACTCCGTTTGATATAAGGTTACATCTATTAAAAGTCAAATCCAATCTTTTAGCAACCATATTACCTCAACTTCTTCTAACATATTCTACTGAGATTGCTAGCTTCTTTAGGCTTATGCGAGGCATGTCCCTACTATTTCAGTTGTTCTGTCCTCCATTTGTTGACCTGCATACACATTTCTTATTCTATCACCACTATCCCAAATCTATTTCTGCTACGTCCATCTTATGATCTTGTGAACATTAAGCCCCATTAACAAACCAATACTAAGTACCATAATGCATAACTGGTCTGGAAATCTACTAAATGTCTGCAGAACTTGGTTGTTAAGCGGGTATCTCTCTTCTAATCAAATAGATGTAGCACTTTCTTTTTTTATTTTGTCCAACTCACTCTAATCTTATTCAGTACATTCTCTACAAGAATAATGCTACTTTGCCAGAAGAATCTGGCCAGATACAGTGACGGAAGACGCCATGGCAGGACATGATTGGGTGGGAAAGTTGATTGTGTCTAAAAAATCCAATGATGAAATGTCATGTGTCAATATGTCAACCATTATGTCAAACTTTCTGTTCATGTAGCATGATTGTTCTCTACAAACCCCTTTCTGTTATTGTAGTTGAACTACTCAGAATAATCTTCTACTACAACTCTACCGCCCTTTTTATTCCTACTATGAGGAAATTTAATATATTCATCTTAGTTCTAGTTAACCTAAAAGATATATTAGATGTCTAAAATTACTTCAACTTTCTTGTTCTCGATTTATCCTCCTCCCAACATCACCACTTAAAACTATAGCATCATCAAATAACATACAATAGATCATCTCCTAAGCTCAATTATGATCAACAGAAAGAGATGGAGCCCGCCTGCTCATTTTCAGATATCCCGCCTAGAATGTACTTCCCATCCAAACAACCCAGAATACAGTAACAGTTGAATGAGTGAATGAAAATACAGTGACAGTAATAAATCTTGATTTATAATACTATAATTGTGGCAATGAGGTATGAAGAGTGGCTGCTTTCTGGGATTTCCGTTTTGTGTGCATGAAATTCGTCACTGTTTTCCCGTGGACACAATTTTGCTATACTTGTTTCAAAGATAAGTTTTTTTCTGGAAAGCTGGTGCCAAATGAGACAAACGGCGGAAATATTAAAACAATTCCGCTTCATGTACAGCACCCCATACAACACACCATACAGTGCTGACATGGAAAGTTAAAAAAATAAAAATAAACAAAAAGCAGAGAAACCCGGTTTTCTAGTAAGTGACTCGGCTGAAATCATATTTCTTCCCCAACTCAATTTCACTTTCCCATTTACAATGAAGACGCTCCAGCTGCCGTAATTTTCAGGCGACAACCCAAATAATTGCCACATCCGATCGCCTCGTCAACTGTTAGACAATAGTTCCTCCCTCCTCGTCAGCAAGAGACCACCGAATACGTTAATTGCGTAGGTAAAAAAAAAGGCAGCAACGATGTGCATTTTTTGGGTTTTGTCATATTATTTCGTTATTACTCAATACTTTCTTGTTTCATCGTATGCCGATGACGAAATACGAGTTTTCAATCTTCTATCAACTTTAGTGTGTGCAAAAAATGCTGGGCTTGTCGCCTGAAAGTTTGAGTTTTACTGCGTGCGAACAAAATAAGTTTGGCTTTAAGCTTCTTTAATTTTCTTTCAGTTTTAATTATAAGGAAAAAAAATTAGTTTAGAAAAAATAGTTTGACAATGCTGGGCTCATTCAATTATGTGAGTTTTACAAATGTGCGAATCGAAAGCTTTCAAGCTCAGGTTAACATTGCCGGAATGTGGATGTGTGTTGGGTGGAATTTATTACAACGGAAAACATCTTACCTTCCACTGTGCACTAAGTCCGCCGGCATAACAAACCCATTTGTTCGCATCAGCTTGGGGAGGGTTTTAGTGCTCAATTGAAAATGAGAGACGGAATGGGCTGATTTAGGCGGTTCTCAAATATGGGCCTTTTTACAAATTATAAAAAGAAAAAATTACAATTTACAATTCAAAAATTAGATTTGAAATTTATTTATACAAAAATCAATTATCTCATTTTAAATATTAAATATTAATTCATTTCTATCGAAATTATATTTATCCAAACCCTAAAAATAAAAAAATCATCTCTCGCCTCTCTCATCTCTTGCCTCTCTCTCTTCTTCTGTCGCCGATGTAGAAATTTGGCATCACCGTCGCCCCTATTCTCCCGCAAATCGTCGTACCACCACGATTCTCTCCACCATTTTTTTCTTCTTCACATTGCTCACTGGTGTCTCGTCGGTGTGAGCACCTCTTCTTCTCTGCTGACGACGTCGCACCGCGAGCAACGATATGAGAGCGGCATCACTCGACATCGTTACAGCCTGTGGTTCTCTGTGATTGTTGTTGGTTGGTTTTGTGGTAGATTTTGAGGTGGTTGCAACTACTCCGGCTGTAGCGGTGCTTAGAGCATCATTGATCTGAGCCGCGGTGCCTTAAGCACCACTAATCTTAGCGGCGATGCTTAGTTCGTCGCTGCACAATGATGAACTGAGCGCCCTTATGCGTAGCACTAGGTTCATCGCGCGTGTTCTGAGCGCCGCTACAGTGGTGAACCTTCAGCGATTTTGTGTTATTTTGTGATGGTTTGTGGCGATTTTGTAGTGGTATTTGAGGTGGTTTTGCGACAGCCGGCCAACACTGCATGCGACTAATGCCGGTGACTCATCATAGCGCAGAGGGGACGACTTTATTGATGGTGGCTTTGTTGGGAGTGTATTGGATCTAGTGGTGGTGGCTTTGTTGGTGGTGCTGTTGTGGTAGTTGCGATGGCAGTGAAGTGTTTGGTGTATGTGATCAATTATTTGGTTAATTTGTGACCAAGTATTGGTGGTGGATCGGGATTGGTGGTGGAGTGTTTGGTGTATGTGACCAAATATTTGGTTTATTGTGATTAATCATTAAACCGTGACCTTAAAATTTAATAATTTGTGACTAAAAAATAATGTGACCAACAAATTTGAAAATATGTGACCGATAGATAAGCTATAACTTATAATTTTTTGATATGTGACCAATGAAATAAATTGTGACGTATAAAAATTTTGATTTATAATCTCGAAATAATTTGTGATCAATTAATTTGATGTTTTGTGATTGTAAAATTAGTTATGTGACTTATAAATTTTGTGATTTGTGACCGACGAACAAATTGTAACTTTTAAGTTTTTATTTTGTGACCGATGAACGAAATGTAACCTATAAAATTTTTGATTTGTGACTTTAAAATTTTTGAATTGTAACCAAATTGCATAGATATGTGACCTTTATATATTTATTAGCCGCCGTGTGACACACATTAAAATTTTTATTTTTATTTTTTTATTCATTTTCAACCATATATTCTTCCATAAAATAATATTTTCTATCACGTCAATAACTTTTCCTTCTTTTTCAACCACACATTCTTTATCAATCTACTATTCTAAAATACATTCTTTCAAAATAATGTGGTCCAAACACACCCTTAATAAAATATATAATTAATTAATTAAATCATAAATAAATTTTAATGAAAATCTGATTTTTGAAATTTAAAAGACTATCCTTAATTTTGAAATTGTGTATACTAAAAACTTGACTTATGTATTGTTCCCTTATGAAAAGTGTGAATGAAATTCCCACCTTTTTAAGTAGCCAAGTCACCAAAATTTAAAATGATGTAAAGTAAATTGTGTACCAGCAGTGTACAAGAGGCTTTTTCCATATTAAAAAACCTTTTTGTTCTTAATCCTTTTCTCGTGGACCCCAATTTCTATGCCTGTTTCTCATTTTTAGTCACTGTTTGAGTCATATTATATTTTTCATTCTCATTTTTTACTCATTTTCAACTACACATTCTTCAATAAAATAATATTTTTCATCAAATCAATAACTTTCCCACACATTCTTCAATAAAATAATATTTTCCATCAAATCAATAACTTTTCATTCTTTTTCAACCACATATTTCTCATCACATCAACTAAAAAATGCATTCTCTCCAAACAAAGGCCTACCAAACAGAGGTTTAATACATTTTCTTACTTTTTTCCTTAAAGCCCATATTTATTAATTTTAGATTATTAACGACACTAAATTTTAGCTCCAGTATGGAAAAATATATTTTGAAATAGTATTTTTTAAAAAATATATGATTAAAAAATAAGATAAAATTTTAAATTACGTATAATATTCTTTTATTAAAAAATGTATGATTGATTATAAGATATAAAAATGCATTTTTTGAAATAATGGAGCTCAAATGAGGGCTTAATACTGCCCTGCCCTACGTTACTATAAGGGCACGTTCAATTGCGAGTATGAAATTTATATGGAAAGAAAATAAATTTTAGGTAATTCAAATATCTAGAATTTATTTGTATAAAATTATTCATTAATGTATTCGATTGATTTAAATTTTAATCTAAAAAAGATTATACTTGACCATTTTTATTTGAGAGTAGATGATGGAGAATGGATAGATAAGAAAGAGATATTGAATTAGCTGTAAAATAAAAATCATCCTTCCCTAAAGAAAACATTTTATTTGTTTTTGAGTAAAATATAAAAAAAATTGAAAAATATTTTTCATTGGAAAAAAATGTCAATTAAACACCTCAAAAGTAAGAATTCATGTGAAAAAATAACATTTTTTTTGAAAAATAAAGTGAATCAAGCACACTCTAAGTTAAACTTTGAAATGTAATTTGGTCCTCATTTTTATTTTTTTAAATTCATATTTAATCACAAATTCACAACTTTTTAATCATATATTTTATCATTTTTAAAAGTTCCACTAAAAAAACTAATTTTTATCAAACAAAAATAGGGCTTATAAGCCGAGTTATAGATGGTGAACCGAATGTTATTCTTGAGTAATCTTCAAAGATTATGAAGCATCTGTTTGATGGTCATTATTGTTAATAATGATATTTTGAATAATTATTTTTTTAGAATGTGTGGTTGAAAAAATAGGAAAAATTCTTGAATTTATATGCAAAATATTTTATTGTACGAATTCGTTATTGAAAAATGAATATGAGAATTAAAAAGTTTTATTTTAAAGAGTTGACAAATAAGGGGCCAAATTGTGGCAATTTTATTTTGTTTTATTGCGTCGTGTGAATTGAAAATAGAACTAGCCCCTAATTGGCCACATTATTTATGATTATAATTTTTGGAATAATTTTTTTTTTAGAATGTGTAGTTAAAAAAGATTTTTTTTAAATTTATGTGTAATATTATTTTATTAAAGAATGTGTGATTGATATGAAGTTGAAGAAAAATAAATTATAATTTTAGCCCCTGTCTCAGCCACCCTAAAAATTCTATTCTCATTCTTCTACTAATTTTCAACCACACATTTTTTAATAAAATAATATTTTCAATCACATCAATAATTTTTCCTTCTTTTTTCAACCACGTATTCTCTATCAATATACTATTTCAAAATATATTTTTTTTTCAAAATAATATAGCTCAAACACCCCCATTAATGTGGTCAAATAGGGACATAAACTATTTTAGACAATTGTTAGGCGAATCGCTATGTCCACGGAATTGTGTTTGGTGTACATAGGGGGCACCATAATAGTGTCCATAATGGACACATGGTGCCCCCTATTGAAGGGGGCACGGGCCCACCGACACTCCATTCAATAGGGGGCTCCATGTGTCTATTATGGATACCATTATGGTACCCTCTATGTACACCAAGAATAATTCATGTCCGCGTATTAGAACTGTGTGCCTGTCATAGCCAATGTCATTGTCATTACAGCAGACAGTTTAATTGAAGATCTAAAATTTTAAATTAATCAAATTCAAATTTAACACATGAATTTTTTTAAAATTTTGAATCCAAATTTATTATTTATTGGCCGCCACCGCAGCTGACAGATTTGTAAGTGACGGTAGATAATTATATGAAAAAATTGATTATATTTTAAACTAAGTTAATTAGTACATAACGTCCCCAATTTTCAATGTTATTGTGGAAAACGACCTAACCTTTCATTTTTTTGTGGAATTTCACCCTTATTTCCATCTTTCATTTCGAAAAAGGTCATTTTCCTCCATTTTCTCAATTAAAAATTGTGAAATGATAAATATATCGTTCTTTTTAAATAAAACAAAAGGAAAAAAACTAATTGTAATTATAGTCTCATTTTCTTTTTAAATAAAAAAAAATTAAAAAAAATAATTTTTATTAAATTCTTATTATTTTTTTTTTTTTTTTTTGAAAAGCCCAAATGAGTCACAAATAAATTATTAAAATGGTAATTGGCACAAAATGTCCATACCTTTCACTATTATTGCAAAAAAGTCCATACCTTTTATTTTTTTTTTTAACATTTTCACCCTTAATTGCACATTTAATTGTGAAAACCATCATTTCTATCTTTTTATCCAATTTCTTAAAAAAAAAAGCTGTAAAATGATGAATATACCCTCATATTTAAGTAAAAAGCTAAAGAATTAATTATAACCATAATCCCATTTTTTTTAAAAAAATTGCAAACAAGTCCCCAATAAATTATTTAAAAATTTTATTTTCTTAAAAAGTGCAAACGAGTCCTAATTAAATTTATTTAAAAATTTAAAAAAAAAAGAAAAAAATTAAAAAGTGCAAACGAGTTTCAAATAAATTATTAAAGAATTAAAAATTAAAAATATATACTTTTTATTTAAATATGAAGGTATATTC
This sequence comes from Fraxinus quadrangulata, assembly GCA_903798255.1. Taxonomy (NCBI): domain Eukaryota; kingdom Viridiplantae; phylum Streptophyta; class Magnoliopsida; order Lamiales; family Oleaceae; genus Fraxinus; species Fraxinus quadrangulata. Next base: position 199,578 of record CAIGRB010018147.1, on the reverse strand, counting down.
ATTATTTCAAAATTCTTTATTGAAAAATTGGACGCAAATGGATGAAAAAGATGATTTGCACAAATGTGTAATTAAGGGCGAAAATGACCAAAAAAAAAAAGAAAGGTATGGACTTTTTTACAATAATGGTGAAAGATAGAGACATTATGTACTAATTAGCTTTTTAATAATTTATATGTGACTTATATGAACTTTTAAAAAAAAATTGAGACTGTGATTGCAATTAACTTTTTCTTTTTTCATTTTCTTTTATTTAAAATTAATTGCAAATTCGTCATTTCATAATTTTAATTGAGAAAATAGGTGAAAATGACATTTTGCACAATAAAAGGTGAAAATAAAGGTAAAATGATTTAATGGAACCCAAACAAGGGCTTAGCAAATCGCAAGATTTAATGGAACACCTAATTTCATATCAACTACTACCATTTGAACCAATTAAAAAACAACAAGAAATTGACAAAGATGGTGTTAAAATGACAATTAATGATTCGGTAAAGAATAATGCTACTTTGCCAGAAAGTAACTGATATAATGATTGACATAATAGATGTTAACAATATATGGTTGAATGAAAAAATTGATAACGTATCAAATAATTCAATGATAGGTTGCCAAACAATTATGTCAAGAATTATATCGACCACTATTTTTATATAGCATGATTGTTCTGTAAATAATGTTGGCATCATATATCTATAAATTCTATAGTTCTAAGTGCATTTTGTCGTATTGAGATTGGAAGGTCAAAAACCATTTTGAGCATGTTTAATATATTGAATTGGACTTCGTATTTAATATGAATATCTACCATTTTAAACAATCTAATGATAGGTTATCAAATGACATTATGTCAAGAATTATGTCGACCATTATGTTTATATAACATGATTATTCTGTAAATAATGACGGCATTATATATCTATAAATCTTTATAGTTCTAAATGCATTTGTCGTATTGGGATTGGAAGGTCAAAAACCATTTTGAGCATGTTTAATATATTGAATTGGACTTCGTATTTAATATGAATATCTACTGTTTTATCCGGTCCTGCATATCGAATTCAAAGCACGTGCCACTAAAATTAAAGAGGTCAAATATGACACTTGAAAAGGGCACAAAAGCAGCAAAATTCAAAAGATTTAAACTAAAACAAATCAGGCCAATATCCATTGTCAGTTAGAGGAATTTGATCCAATTGGATCTAACATTTGAGGTTTGTCTATTTATAGATTCAATCAATGCCCCAGAACTCAACAAAAAAAAATAAAATAAAGAAAGGACACAAAAAATATATATAAAACTAAAAAAAATGGAATGATTTTCCCACCCTCGTGCATACAACCACCTTTTCTTCAAGAACATATTCACGTCAACATAACTATTCTCTATTTAACCCATGTTTTTCTCCATTTAAAATAGAATTCTTTTGTTCTCATACTCATTTTCAACCATATATTTAAACAATAAAATAGTTTGTACAACTCAAAATTTTTCTTTACTTTTTAACTACACATTCTCAAAAAAAAATTATTATTCAAAACTCCATTTTTTCAAAATAATGGCCAACAAACAGGGCTTACAGGCGTACAATTACAATACTTCTTTCTCAAGTTTTAATACAGCCATAAATGCTTCTTGAGGTACATCAACTTTACCAATCGACTTCATTCGTTTCTTTCCTTCAGCCTGAGAGAAACACGACAAAATTACAAGTTTCTAATTGGAGATTTCACACAATGAATACCCATACAGATGCATTTTGTTGTTATGCACACAAGAAACATAAAGTGCTCAGAAATGTGCATTCAGGCTATGATCAGGAATCGATGTTGAAAGAAAATAAATGTGCATGGAAAGAGTAATGTGATTATAAGATTATCCAACTGATGATTGTAAAAAGCCAAGTAAAAAAGCACCTGTTTCTTAAGCAGTTTCTTTTTTCTTGAGATGTCCCCACCTACATGGAAAATCAAGGAAGATAAGTATGCCGCAAGATCATCTGCAACCTTTCAAATTACCCCATATCTGCACATATGTTTATACAAAAAGAATAGTTTCCCTCCACAATTATAAAATCTATGGAAGAGCATCTTCCACATAAAGAAAGTATCAAAACACAAAACAGCAGAACTAAACAAAATTACTTCTCTCAGATATATGACACCACAAGACTGGGATAAAATATTGGATGGATGTCTGTGTCCCAACTCACCATAGCATTTAGCCAGGACGTCCTTCCTGATCGCAGACAATGCTTCACTAGCAATCACCTTAGAGCCTATGCATGCCTGCCAAGATACATAATGCAATAGAATCATGAGTAAGCAGTTGTTGAATACATCTGACATGTCTTTTGGAGTGAGATTGTGTGTGCGTCTTAATTTGGGATAGGGTACTTAGACTTGAAGGAAAGTTGCGTTTTTCTAGAGATATAGGTGAACAAAACTGTTAGAGCAAAATGTTTAAATACAGGTGAAGAGAAGTGTTAGGGCAAAATGTTAACAGTCATTGACTGAGGCAAATAAATTCAAGATTTCAGCATCCCCCTGCACTCCGTAAAACTGCTATAAAAAAGAATGCTTCAGCAACTGGAGCCCAGTCAAACAGGTCGAACCACACTAGTGCCCTGAGCTCAAAGCTGGATTAAGGAATGGAATATCCCAACTTTTAATGATTGTCCTGGAAACCTGAGCAGGTGTATTGACAGTTTTGTGCCACCAATTGGCCTTTGCAGGTTAAAGAGTAGAAGAAAAGGTAATCAAGTTAAAAATCATCACAAACCTCAAGAATGGTAGTTCAACAAACCCCATGGAAATAACTATTTGGGCCATCCCGTCTTAATCTTCTTAAAGAAATAAAACCTCCACACTTGGGCATAGAATCTAACTATCGCTAAAAGAAATTGTCAAACGTTGATGTCCAAATGTCCCCATTCCCATAGTATAGATTCTAGAACACTGATTAATTGGCTAGAGTAAGTATTTGAATCTTACCTGGATTGGTACTTTAAACATTTGCCTCGGTATTAGTTCCTTCAGTTTTTGGGTTAAAGCCCTTCCAACAGAATATGCCTAAGAAAGACAATATATTGTTGCTTCGATATTTTTAGAAAACAAATTGAAATGCACAGAGCATATAAGAATACAATGCTAGAGTTCCTGAAAATTAATGAAAAGAAGAGAATGATTGATTATGCTTTAAAAAGTCCGACAAGTCCAAAAAGTAATGAAAGATAAGAGAACGAGAGGAAAAGTCTGACGATTTTGTTCCTCATAAACAACAAGATCCTTACGAAAGAGTAACTAAAGTACTTTTCACGAGCAAGTGGAGACTTTAAGGAGATTCAAGGTAGAAAGTTTTTTGAAATCCTAACAATTTAAGAACACAAAACTTCAGTTATTTTACCTAGTAGAATAGCATGTATATTGAACAGCAGGTCTGATTGTGCAATACAACCATTAATTTGACATACAATTCCAGAATTTCTGCCTCCCTATTCATCTCACTCTCTTTGGCTTCTTAGAAAACAGAAAGTAACAGACATTTAACTTCTTGATACACCATAGAAATTTTCCCACATATGCAATCATAAAGCTTAAAGACAAAGGACTATGTGTACGGTCTTTACTTTACAACAGGTACCTTATCTTTGTGTACAATAGTTGATAAAGGTTCCACAGGATCACCGTTAATTTGAATATCAAGCTTTATCAGCTCACTTTCCTTGTACCTGTCAGAAGTGAATATGGATTGTAAATACTAAAACCACGACAGAAGTGAATAATCGGCTAACTTGAATTAGAATTATAAGGAACAACATTACAAGAACTTCCATGAAGATTATATAATTGGCTAATGAAGGAATAACTGTTCCATCTCACGAGATGCGAAAACAACTAACAAAAAAGTGTGAAGCAATTCTCATTGGTTGATGTAGAAATAGTCTAGAACATCAAAATAATCACATCAGTTTGTCAATAAGAATATAATTATTCCTACTTGCTTCCAACACCCATCACTACTATGGGAAGCAGCAACTACCATGTGTTTACTGTTTAATTTCACATGAACACCTTGGATAAGATGTAATGAAAGGGCCCACTATAAATAAATCTTCCTTTATAATAACCAAATATCCTATGACATCAACATGTTAAATTCAAAAGCATAGATTCCAAAGGTTTACCCAATGAAGGAATACTCCATGCTAGCATAGCCTTTACTTCTTGACTTCAGCTGATCGAAGAAATCCCCCACCATCTGCAAAATGAACCAAGAATACAGTTTACTTGGGGTAAACCAGCAGTTCTAAATGTAGCTATAACTTCATTAAATCTGCCAATGGAAGCTGCATATTAGCCTCCCATTGGAGTACCTCAGCTAGGGGCAACTCATAAATGATTGATGCTCTATTCTCAGTAATGAACTTCATTTCTTTGAATACTCCTCTCCGGTCCTGAGTAAGCTCCATAAGCGCACCAATATAGTCTTTCGGAGTAAGCATTTCAATCTGCATAGATGAGAAAAATTATTTTAGATTTTCAAAAAGTAAAATGAAAAACTGTACTATAATTTCAACAACTGGTGCAATTGCAAGAGTTTAATGGTCGACCTTAACAATTGGCTCTTCAATTGATCTCCTGTTTCCAGGCTCAGGAAGTAAGGATGGATTCGAACACTCAACCTGGATCAGATAAATTGCACGTGAAATAAGGATATGAAAGTTGTATCCTCTAATCACTTCAACTTCGTTATCTATAAATACAAAAATCTACTTGTTTTTTAATTAGAGGCAATATTACTCTCAGAGCTTATGAACTCGTTTTAATAGTCTTTTTGCACTTAGCATTCACTGTAAGATCCAAAATTCAAGATTTCATTAAAAGATGAGGTGGAAGCTTTTTCTTATTAATTTACAGATGCATGGTTTCACACAAATTCTTGAAATATCAAACACTAAAAAAATAAATTTAAATCTAAAGAAAGTCCACAAAATGATGTACCAGCATGTGAACTCTTGATCATTCTAACAAGCAGGCACCTTGCTCATATTAAACCCAGATCAGGTGACCTACTCCACTAGTACAATTTTCTGCTCGCAAGCATCAGCCAGTCAAGTGTAAAAGGCTCTATCCACGACCGATAGAATCATTGATTTATAAGTATAAAATCCACAAAAATGAATTACTACAGACAACATATTCCAAAAATCCTAATAACTTTTTTGTACTGCCGACCAATAGCTATATCATAAAGTCACATTAAATATCAACCTCTAACAAACAGTCTACAAATCAAGACAAATCTAAGAAGGAAAGAAAAAGCAATTTAGTGAGATGTTATGAGCATGGGAGAAGCAGAAATTACAGTATCACCGTCTACACAGTTCACCCGGTAAACAACACTTGGAGCTGTAGTTATAAGACTCAAATTGTATTCACGTTCAAGCCTTTCCTGTAAAATAGAAGTTGATTGGAGAAAGAACCATGACATAAAATAGCAGGAAAGGTAGGCCACAATGATTACTAAGTACAAGAACATTAATTTTCCGACCTGAACAATTTCCATATGAAGAAGACCCAGAAACCCACATCTAAAGCCAAATCCCATAGCACTTGATGTTTCAGGCTCAAACTGAAAGACCATAATCCGTGAAGAAACAATTTTTTCATTAAGCATATAACTTTGGCGAATATTACCACAAAAAATAGGCAATAGCAGCATAGATATATAATCCTAACTAAACATGATTAGAAAACTCCTTTTAGGCATAAGATTAGGACATGAACTTCGCAGAAAAGTGCAAAAAGCAATACAAACTTCATGCTTCTTCATGCTTTGTTTTACTATAAAGAAAACCGGTACAGCATCCAAGTTTCATGCAGAGTGAAATTTTATTGATTACGTAGCCCGTCTTAGCCTAATTTTAGTAGAAACTATCGCTTTTCCTCAGGTGTATCTAAAGACTACTTTGTTGCTGCTGAAAATAATTGTATTCCATTGAAATTTGAAACAAAAAGATGCAGAATAGAAGCTAAATCAAGCATTCTCTCCAGTTTCACCGTTATACCTTTCACGTACCACTAAATTCATTTGCTTGAAAATCCCATCATTTCAATTTCTTAATGTCACATCATAATTTGCCATGTTCCTAGTGACGTGAGTCCGTGTCATCAGCATTTTTGCCAAATAGACCCTTTTTCATTAGTGAAACAGAGTTGGAGGGAGTGACTCAATTATAACAAATTCTAAGTTCCACGATCCAACCAGGGAATAAAAAGTTCAATGACCAATGTGAAATTTCACTGTAAGTGAATGATCTCAGAGTTTTAACCATTATATATACACAGACCTCGCACTTCTGTCTTCAATTGCAGAAACAGATTAATGTTTAGATATTGATTTAGTACAAGCATTATCAGTAAATTCTTATAACAGACAAGATAAAAATGCATGAGAGACATGGAATATTCTTTACCATAAAATGTTGAATTGATTACAGCTTTCAATAAGTGTTCACGAGACAGGATATGAAATGCATGCAAGAGACGTGGCAAATTCTTTAGCATAAAAGATTAAAGCAACAATAACAGCTTTCCAGTACTAGTTTGGGATATGAGCCAAAGGTAACAAAAATAACCATTAACAAGAAGTACACCTACCTTCAAAGCAGCATCATTAAGCTGCAATTTCTCTAATGCATCACGCAACTCGGAAAATCTGTAGCAATCAAAACAAACATTGATGAAATAAAAAATGTTCTTTATACTTTATTAAGTGCATCTATTAACAATAAGGTAGATAGAGCTATACTGGTTGGCATCCACAGGAAACAGGCCACAGAAAACCATTGGTGTGGCCTCCTTGTATCCAGGCAATGATTGTTCCGCCTTTCTAGTGTAGTTTGTTATGGTGTCACCAACCCTAGCATCCGCCACTGATCTAATAGAAGCCGAAATATAGCCCACCTTAAAAAGAAGAAATTGTAACTAAGCACGAGAAGCACAAAAAAAAAAAAAAAAACGAAATTAAATGATGAAATGGTAAAAGAACAAGCAGAAGCAATTTTAGGTCAAACTCACAGCGAAAAAAGAAAGATAGTAGCTGTGACATTTGAATAATGTAGAGGGAGTGTAAATATAGATTGTGGGAATCCCGCATCCATTAGTTTTATATGATGCTGATCTGTCATATGAAGTTCAACACAGGAGAAGCTATTTATGCGTTTGTCCCTAACGTTGAAAACTTGAGGGGCCACTGGGGACTAGTCGATAAATCTCAACCATTCCTGTCTTTGTTTTTTTCTTTTAAAATTTTCTTCAATAAATCAGAAAGGTACTTTTGGCATTACTTACAGAAAAAGTAATTAGCTATTGCATTTATAAACGATAAGGAAACATTTACAAAATTATTACAATAGGTCACAATCCAAACATCCAATAGAGTATATCCACAACTCAGATGAGACCATCAACAACAGTCAAAAAGTTCCCAATGAAAAGTATGGTATTCTGCAATATCAGACTAAATCAGATGAGGTTTCTACCTCTCCAGCATATAACTCATCAACCTGCAACTGATTGGGAGATAAAACTCCAACTTCATCAGCATAATAATCCTGCATTTCATAATTCCATGGTTTGGCTGGCTTGTGAGTATGCAAGCTTTCTAGAAAGGAGCATAATAAGGTACATACAATATCAAAGAAATAAAATTGTTAGTAACGACATGTTTTGGTTCGAATCTCTAAAAAAATTCTTTGTTGTGAGTAGATGCTTCATAACTAACAGTGGAATACAGAAATTACTTCCAAGAGATTCACTTGACGTAGAGAGTTGAACCACTAACACTCAACTAAAAGTATCAGCTATTTGAGAGGAGAGGAATTTATTCGTTATATTTAAGTCTTCGAAAAACCCCCTCTCATGCATTTCAAATTCAGTTCTTTATCAAATGCAAACACTTGAAATTTATAATTGGTCGGTTGTGAGGATTGAACTCAGGGACATTTGCTTGCTTTGGAGCGAATACAACGATGATCAACCTCATCCAAGAGTTTAAGCCTCCGTTTGGGAAGATTTATAAACATTTAATACATAATTAGATATAAATGAGTGGTGGATAAGCGAATACTACTTGTGGGTCTATGTGTGATTGAATATAAAGTTTAACAATTTAGAAATGATGTATAAATTTTGTCAAACGGAGGCTAAGCTATTAGAGAGAGAAGAAATTAATTCATTATACTCTCATCTTCAACAATGAGACCAAAAAAATACCAAGCACTTGAAGGAACTTGACAATAGTACTGTAAGTCTGTACCTTTCCACTAGCCATGAAAAATATCCTGTCACCTTTTTTAATAGCCCCATCAATGATTCTAAAATATACTATGACGCCCCGGTATGCATCATAGTAACTGCAAAAGAATTTGAAACCAAACTAATCGGTAGCTCATGAAGAGATATGTAAATGAAAGCAAAGCAGAAGTCAATTTAATCTAATCAGTATCTTAAAGAGATTCATATATGAAAGCAGAAGTCATTTTCAATGTTTAAATGAAATTTGACAGTTATACATCAATATAGGAGATAAACAGTGTTTCCTTAATAATATGAATAACATGTTTTAGAAAAATTAAAAGCATTTTTTTATGAAAAAGATATGACATTTGCATGCCTAATAATAAGGATCAGGAGACACTTGAGATGATAAGATTACAAATAGCAGGAAATTCAACCATTGTATTTAGGTCCAATAAATATATGGGACTAAAAACATATTTGGCGTGTCCTCAATTTTCTTCTTTTTCAACATTTACTTGAAGCCTACTAGGCAAAAGGAACCAGATAAATAATTAGTTATTAAAGATTTTTGCTAGGTAAGTTATGAAAAGAATTATATTAAAATGAGGCATGTAAGTTCTTTAGGAAAATATTTAAGATAAAGGAGTTTGATCATTGTACCTAAATCAGATACCTATCAAATATAAGAGCCCTCAAAGGTCTGTCCGTGCTAACTTGAGGTGGGGGAATCCTTTGAATAATTGCATTTAGAATATCAGTGATACCGATTCCTTCCTACATAATAAAATAAGTGGTGAGTATTTCCTACCACATATTAGGAATGGAACTTCATTATATCATCACATTCAGAATTTCCTCTTTTTAAAACCCTACTTTATTAAATGAAGCGTGTCTTAGATTTAGAAAAATATTGGGTGGGTGAGGAAAAGAAAACTGACCTTTGCAGAGCAGTAAATTGCATTGCTGCAATCTAGACCAACAACCTATACAGAAGATGGGTAAATTCAGAAACAAAAGGTACACCTTTCAGCAAGTTTAGAACTCGTGTTTTCAAACGCCTCATCAACACTTCTCATGCAAATGACACCAATCAAGCATCTTTTTTTCTTATCCCTGCGAACTAACCTCTTCTATCTCTCGGCAAACACGGTCTGGCTCAGCACCTGGAAGATCTATCTTGTTTAAAACCTGCAGAGGATAAAATGGGATATACAGTTGAAACTTCATGGTTCATCTCATGCAATACATTAGCTATGTCAAGTAAGATGGAATCAAACGGCACGTGTTGTTGAGATAATGAAAAAAAATTCAAAGTGTTGCTTTCAATCATTGTAGCAAGATTTATCTGCAAATAGAATTCCACAAAGATACAAGAAAATCGACATAACACACATAAGGTATAAAAACAAACTAAGCATTACTCTCTTCAAAGCAATGTGGGTATTTTTTTCAACATGTTGCCAGCTCTAATACCATACATATTGAACCATCTAGTCTAAAAGCTTAAAGATGAAGTCATCTAACAAATTTCAAGCCGTGTGTTAAAAGTGGGCAGAATGGAAGCAACTAAACCAAAAGCTTGAGGCATTGGATGGAAGAACCCCACAATCTTAGAAGTTAGAAACCACCTTGAAGATATTCTAAAATGATAACGGACATTATTAGCTAGACTCTAACACCAGACACATAATCAGGTTAGAATATTAAACCAACATGCCATTCTGCTACTAGGATTCCAAACCTTCCCCTTAGCTCTATAAAGACTTTTTCAACTCAAAAGATGCAGACAGCTGACATAGGCATTAAGTACAAAGGAAAACAACCATAACAATAGTAAGTTATTAAAGATGTGTGCCTCAACATTGTTTTAAGCATCCCAATCGGTATAGTGGTGCTGCAAAATCATTCACACAATCCATTGTACCAAGTAACGCACAAGGATTTCATTATGGTTTACATGAACAAAATTCTATGTTTATGGAAAAGGAATTATGAAATCAATTAAACCTACCGGAATGATTTCAAGATTGTTTTCCAAGGCTAGATACACATTAGCAAGTGTTTGGGCTTCCACTCCCTACAAAATAAATCACAACTCTTAACTCTTACGAGAAGATGTAAGTGTTTACATGATTTAAATTGGCTATCATCACTAGCATAATGTAACAAAACATCTATGAAACTAAAAATGAATGTCTAGAGAGTTAGTGAAAGTATGGAACCAACCCGAATACACAAAAGAGCAAAGAAGTACCTGGGAGGCATCTACAATAAGGAGAGCTCCCTCACAAGCGGCTAGAGAACGAGAAACCTACAATTGTCAAGAAAATGCAAAGTGACATGAAAGATATACACATGGTAGAGTTGTTGTAGACCTTTCTAAAATTGATAAACCTGTTAATAGAATTATGGATGGACAAAGTCCATCATCAATATAAAAGAAGAAAAGGAAAAAGATCTACATCTCTTTCTGGACAAAATCAGAGAGATTTGATGAGATACACAAGAGATAAAATCAGAGAGACTTAATGAGATACGCAATCTACCAGGTCACTCTAATGATTTAAACACACATGAGAATTAAACATCAGAATTTGAAATCAAAAGTGGTGGTTTCAAATAATATAATAAGCGGTAGAAAGAATCTTGGGAACCAAGCTCTGTAATAGGCTCCTGAATAGAAAGAAGATAAGATAGAAGGAGAACTATTTAGGACCATTTCTTTCTTTGAGAATCAAAATTAGAAGTTTATGTTGACAGGGAAACTGCAGTTTACAGGTAGACAGAGAAATAAGGAATATACCACAGCTGTGAGGTGCAATCAGAAGCTGCAATGTGTCAACATCTGGAATTGGGTCACTTGTCACATTCTCTTTTAGAAGGGTCTAAATGAGAAGGCATCAGACTCTCGGCAGGAAACTACCCAATCTGATTGAAGAAAAGAAGTCGAACTTCGGGGGCAAATACACTCTCATTATGTACATTTTGTAAAGAGAACTTGCTTTGTCTGGTGAGCTTAACCTTAGGCTAGGCTCCTTCCTCATAACTTAAGATAGGCTTACCTTGAAGAAGTATCTACAACCTTCCACATATGTAGTAGTTTTCCACTAAAAAAAATCTGTTTAGCTTTTAAGGCAATTTTACCTTATCCCTCATGTGAACACTTTTAGTGATCTAGCTCTTTAAGACTTGACTTCTTCCCTATAATGATTTCCTTCTTCAGTTTTGCTATCTAAAACTGTTTTGTAAGTTGGCAAGGAAAAAAACAAGATGGGAATCGAATCCACAGCATAATAATAGATATCATCTCCATTGGATAATACCCAACTGTCGCTTTTTATCATCAAAACGATCATTACCATAAGAACCATTTCAAGCATTTAGAATACATGTTACTTCATAAATTAATAAACGTCATCAACAACCACATATGATAACAACTTCAAAAATTGTTAGGCCATTTGATGACATACCTCATAGGAGAAGTCGACATGTCCCGGGGTATCAATAAGATTCAGGCAATATGGTTCATTTTGATACATATAACGCATTCTTGCAGCCTAAGACAAAAAGATGTCAACATTCAATTACAATAGGAAAGCTTGCAGGACCTCAATAAAACAATAGCAATGGATAGAAGTTCCTATTTTAACATAATAAACCTAAGAGAAAATCCATAAATTAATTGATCATACATGGAAATCCCAATAAGAACAGAAAGACAAAAGCAGTATCACGATGATGTGAAGAGAAGGACCAATTAAGAAATGATTTTCCCACTGCATAATGTTCAATAGGAGAGAATCATTGCTTTCACCAAAGACATGTTGTGCTCCTCAAAGAGTCAGTTGTCACCGCAAACTTATTCAAAACAAGCCAATGCCCTTAGAACTAAAATATGCCAGTAGCTATACCCACCCAGGATAAAAACTGTGCTCTAGTCCATAAAACTGTTATTACAACTATTGTAAAAATAAGTTAACCCATTTCGACGTACGTTTCACATAACTCATAATTACTTGAATACATCTAAAATGCTCTCCGGTCAGTGCCAAACTATTTTGTACAAGAGTTTGCACCATGTTATTTCCATGGTACAAGTCCAGGCTGCAGATACTTCAGCACTTGTAGCACAACCTAAGTGAGCAACCACAGATTTCATCGTTGGGGATTCATCCATTTTTTGTTTCGTAGTTCTACACCAGCTAATATCTACTCACTAGAAAAACTGTGATAAAAAAAATTGTCGGAAATTTGTTACTTTGTTTTGTTTTGTTTAAGTTATTCAAATTTTAATTTGCAATTTACACACATATACACCAACAAAATTTACAAAAGAAAATCTAGTAGATATGCTTCTTTAGTTTTGGCCGTGGTCACTAAAATAAGTGACCTGTAATTTGATAGTGATGCCTCTTTCTCTCTCCAAGTCCATATTATCAAGAAACTGCTCCTTCATTTCTCGGCTCTCCACTGTGCCCGTCATCTGCAGCAATTTGTCAGCCAAAGTCGATTTTCCATGATCAATATGTGCTATGATACTGAAATTCCTTATATTCGTCGTTGGCACCTACAATATCAATACACATATTCACTCATTAATAAAATATAACACATTTTACTGAGACATTAGCAATAAAAACTATAGTCTATCAGTAAATTAGCCATCGGTAAATAAAAGTAACTTCTTAACCTTGGAGAGGCGGTCCTTGCCAGCAAGGACGGCGAATTTGAGGTCGGAAGCGGAAGGGGTGCGTTTGGACTGAAGGTCGGTATCAGTAGCCTGGCAATAAATGCCAAAATTACGCCGCGTTCTTGTACGAAAACTGAGTATACTGGTAGATGAGTAACTTCTGCTGTAAAATTGTATACAACTTTTGTTGAAACTTAAAGAACGATTGGAACTGAAGGCATAGACATGGGAATTGTGGGTTGGAATTTTGGATGAACAATTGAGTCCGGTGCGGCAGAATTCTGATGCCGTCGCCATCTTTGTGTTCACTCGAGCAACGCAATGGTGTTAATGTGGGTGAATTATGGCTATGCCATTCGGTGTTTGCTTTGTTATGAGCCACAAGAAAACATGAGGCAACGGCTATCAGGAATGGCTCCGGTTCCTTTTTCTCCAATTCATACCGGTTTTTTTTTTTTTAAAATAAAAAAAAGGGAACTATTGAGTTGAATATTTAGTTAAAACACGCCAAATCATCGTGGTTATCTAGTCACCATAAAACGTTGTGCCTAGTGTAATGAGAAACACGATTTCTCCTTATTTTTTTAAAAAAAACTTCCTTCTTAGAATCAAAATCGTCATTTTGATTTTTCCCCAAATCTACCGATACCTCTTCATTATGAGCCCTAGAGTTCAATCACGTTAACAGTGCAATGGCCGACCATAGCATCTTGTAGTACACTCCTGTTGTACTGATGAAGACATGCAGCGAATGTATTGACCAAGCCCTATCCCACATCGACAACGGCTTGCCAATTATTATTTGTTTCAGTCGTCTCATTCTTCTCTTTTTGTGGCAAAAATCCTAACCTTACAGCTATGAACCAGCCTAATGTCAACGATGAGGAACCAAAAAGCAAAGGAGAGAAAGTCTTTTTCCTCCATGCAAAGAACACTATGGTATGGAACCCTTCAAAACAAGGGTATCTCATCCATCATGCCAGAAAAAAGCTCGATAAAGTTGACAGGTAGGTCTGTTGGGCTGAATAGCTTTAAAAATATGGTGTTATACTATGAGAAAAAAAAAGAAAAAAAAAAGGGAAAATGATGCCTGTCCCGGCTTGGGGACATGTAGCTATGTCAATGAGTCGAAAAAAAAACTCGGACTCGGTTCGATCTTTTTTGGGTCCGAGCCGAGCTAAGCAAAGCTCAGCCAAAAAAAATTAGGCTCGACCCGAGCTTTTGGCTAGAGCCTTAGCGGGCCGAGCCGCTCGACTTTTTTTTATTTTTTTTTGTTGATAAAAAAAATAATTAGACAGCTGTCTGCAACAGGCAGCTACAGCTGCCCGATGGGTAGCTTATATATGTTTTTTTTTAAAGTACTAGTGGGTGCACGTGATTTGCATGTGTAGTGGGTGATGCAGTGTGAGTGACAATGATGAAATTTGGTTATGTGGGATTTCATTGAAGAGAGAAACCTGTTTGAAGGAAGGATAATTACATTTGATTATATTAAATGTGTTAAAATGTACTTACATTGGTGATAGTAAGATGAAGCAAAAATCAGAGATATTACATGCCATACTTGGATACATAGGTTTGAACATGTTAATATGTACAACGAAGAAAATTTAGTATGGCCAAAAACAGGAATTAGATTATACTTCAAAACTCAACCACACGAAAAACAAGAACAAAAGAAACTAAGAATGAGTCAAAATCGATAGAAGATTGAATCACAAAAGGACCTGGTCTATCTTTAAAGGATCGCCTTCGAGGAGACGAGTATCAGCTGGAATTTTATCTCCGAGCTTTTGCATCGCCAGGAACGAGAATGGCAGCATCTTCTTCAGTCCATCTCCCATCTCGAAGAACCTATATAATTTGAATTGAAATAAGTATGGAAAATTACTAAACTGTTTGAATTCCAAAATGGAAGTTCTTAAATTACAAAACACTTTGTTTAGAGAATTATTTATTAACATTAAATGTAGTTATAAAGAGCTATATTTCAATACCTTGACTTTTGGAGCAAGGCGAGCCATAAGAGGTGCAGCTGCATTTCCAGCATTGTTCTCTTCAATGACACTTAAAGAAGAGTAACAATCCCAACAAAATCTTGCCAATCTAGTGGTTTTCCCTGCAATTACAGTAAAGAAAAGGAATGATAACAAAATATAGACATGTTTCAGAGTGCTTTAGAGGGGGGCAAAGGAAAAAAAAAAGGAATATATAATATGCAAAGGAAATTTGAAATTAGATAACTTAAAATTTGTCTAGTAATGTGGGAAAAAGCAACAGGAAAGACAAATGAGTAATAAACTAAAGAGATTGTTGAGTCCTTACTCCTCCATTAGCCAGAGCAATGGCCATGACAGCTGCAGCTTCCATTACCCATGAAAGAGGGTTCCACATAAATCCCAAGAACTTCATAATCTTATTCTCCTGCAATTTCCCATTATTTTTAGGAAAAAATAATTAAAGAGAACTCAATCACACTCGGAAAAGAAATCAAGAAAGATAAAGAAAGCATGAATAGCATAACCAGCAAAGAAATTCAGAAATAATCAAACCTCCTTTTCCTCAAGCTTATTTTGACCAAAGATTTGAAGCCTTCTATGGGCATCCTCAGATGAGAAGCCCTTTCTTGTACACCTTAAATTTTGAAAAACATCTTTAATTGGTACATTCTCCTACATAGATAAATTCAATATGTGTCGTCATAAATAAAACAAAATAAAAGAATCAAACGTCTCCATTTGCGAAAAACAGAAATGAACAGGTAAAAATCCCAAAATATATTGGATCTAATTCTGATTACGAGGATCGTGTCAATATGTATAAGTTTAAAGGTCCATTAACCATTTTCTTGATATAATTAATTTCTTCTTCTTCTTTCTTTTTTTAGATGGAAAAACTTTCAAAGAATAATTCAACAACCTTGATCACTATAAGATTGTGAAAAAACAGAAGCATCTTGAAAATTGCAAACAATACTGTAACAAACAGACTATTAAAGCACAACTTTGTTAAGAACGGAAATCAAGTTTGTCAAAAAAATCAAAAAAGGAAAAACTAAAATAAGAACTGAAAGAGCTTAATTTGAGCAGCAGATGAAAACTTTAAAAGAAAGCAGCAATCTTACAACTGCACTGATTTACAGAAAATAAAATCAATTGTTTAAGAAACATGAGTTGATTTGTTACCAAAGAAATGTAAGCATAATTTATTAAAAAGAATATAAAAAAATCAAGAAAAGTGTACGCTAAAAAATTCGTATAGTAACAACTTCACTTTCAAGAATCATAGAAAGTTGTGATAAATTATTTTAAGATGAAATACATACTTGCAGATATGAAGAAATGTATAAACCTGAAAATCAAAACTGAGGTCGCTGTCTCTGTTCTTAGGTAGAAGAAAAAATTGTCCAACCGAGCCATTAAATTTGTTTGTTATTCAAGAATTAAAGGCAAGTTCAATGTTTTTCTATAATTGTAGTACTTACCAGTATTATTCTATAATTTTGAACGGCAGAAAGATGACCGATTTCGAGTTAACAAAGTTAGAACCATATATTGTTATTTTCGTATAAATCAGACACTTGACAATAGAGCATCATACTATTGAAAAACATCAATAATTCCGCAGAATAATATTTACTTCAACTGCATGAATTACAAAACCCGTAAAGCTGAAAATTCTGCTGGTTTATGGGGACTCTTAAATTCAAAGTCTATATTGTCACAATATATTATTTGGCCCATTTATTCATAATGGGTTAACAATTCTGTAACAATTACATAGAACGTAAGCAGTTTGTAGCTTACCACGTGCTTCATTTCCTGGGTGTCAAAATTCACGAAACCTTCATAGAACCTGTAGAGTTGGGTAGTTAAAATGTCAATTATATATCTTTCCACAAAATCAAGAAGTAAGGAGGGAAAATACAATATCATATATTTATCTATAGGTATAGAAACCTTATTAGTAATCATATCAAAGAAAATGGGTTTTCTATTGATTCCAATCCCTATTATCTCTAAACTTACCAATCAAAACTCCTCATCATCATCTTCACTCTCGTCCTCCATCTCGGGTTCCTCTTTGTGTTCTGTGTGTGTCAAACACACAAAAATTGGGAAAGAAATTGAAATAATAGAAGACTTAAACAACAAATGAAACTTCATGGAAACAATAATAAAGACATGGTGATTTTCAAATACTTTGACCTACTAAATCAATTCCATCAACCACCAATTCTTCTCAACCACATTCTTCCCACATGTTTTCAACAACCACAAAATATACACTAAACTAAATAAACTCACATAATAACTATTCACCATAAATATTATGTTTTATACCCCTAAATACTCACATTTTAAATCATTCAAATCAGCTATACCCATTTATGAAATTTCAGATTTTTATACCAGCCATAAAACCATGCAAAAAATAAAAATATACAATTAATCCACACGAATCACTACGAAGAAATACAAAAAGAAAAAAAATCTAATAATAAATAATTTTACCAAATACTTAAAAAATTAGGAACATAATTATACATACTTACCCTCTACGCCTTCAAATCGTCTGTGCTCCTCCTTCCATCACACCTTGATTTTTTCCTTTCATCGTAAAATTCTCAATGTTGTTTGTGTTGTTTCTTGTTCATATCAAAACTTATAAATCAACAAATACAACATTTCATGAAAGCTAACAAAAAAAAAAATATTTTCAAGACATTCTAACTAAAAAATAAAAAAAATAAGATAAACAGAAGTGCCAAATTTAGAAAAATTCCTCCTAACAAAATAAAAAGGAATCGAAAAAATAAACAACTTAGACACCCTTTAAATAAGAAAATTAAAAACTGAAAATATACCCAAAAATATTCGAAAAATAATATAATTTTTGAAGAAACATTTGCCGAAGATTTCAAAGCATGTAAAAAATTAAGAAAAAAGTTAAACTAATAAAATCACAAAACCAAGATCAAACTTTTTGACACAAATAAAAAATGGCCGAAAAAGCAATATCTCGCAGATTAAAAATAATACATTCACAGAACTGGAATATTTATACATTTTGTATTGCAGATATTTTTTTAAAAAGATAAAAAGAATTCATTAACATAAAATATGAAAAAAAAAACTATACATTTCACAAAATGCAAAAATTTATACATTTTCTAGAATCAACTTCAACTCTAAAAAATAATAAATGTATAAATAAATATATAAAAACAAATTAAGAGATGAAAACGGGAGCTAACAAAGTAAAGCACAAACTCATCACAAACCCTCTTAACAAATCTTAAAAAATAGGTATAGAAAAGGTATCGTCTCAACATATTGAACAACAAACTCCATGCCTTTAAACCAAAAATATTAGAAAAAATACAGAATAAGATTTACTTGTTTTCAAGTACAAGAGTGAAATCACCAAATCTAAAATACAAAAACAAAAAACATTAACCTTTCTCTGTTACAAAACTAAAGGAAACATAAAAGCACGAGAATACACTTAAATGGCAACAAAAACAAGTACCTATTCTCGCTAAAAACCAGTAATGAAGATCATCGAACATCTCACACACTAAGACAAAAAAAAATCCAAAAAGTAATTTTATCAGATAAATTATGAAAGAAAAATAATCCAAAAACAGGAAAATTACATTTCTCTAGTGAGAAGATGAAAACTATCAACATATCAAGATTCCACAGGTGATAGTTGATCAAAAATTGAAAGATTCGTCGCAGCAGTATCCCACGCACATAAGGAAAAAAAATTAAACGCCAAGTTCCAAAAATCACCAAAACTAAAATACAGAAACAAAAAACATTAATATTCCAGTAGATTTAAAAACAAAAAAATTACCTTTCTCTAGTACGAAGATGAAAACTATCAAGATTTCACAGGTGATATTTGATCAAAAATTGAAAGATCTGTCGCAGCAACATCCCACGCACATAAGGGAAAAAAATAAACGCCAAGTTCCAAAAATCACCACAACTAAAATACAGAAACAAAAAAATTAACATTCCAGTAGATTTAAAAATAGAAAAATTACCTTTTTCTAGTAGAAAGATGAAAACTATCAAGATTCCACATGTGATATTTGATCAAAAATTGAAAGATCCGTCGCAGCAACATCCCACGCACCTAAGGAAAAAAAAAATAAATGCCAAGTTCCAAAAATCACCACTACTAAAATACAGAAACAAAAAAATTAACATTCCAGTAGATTTAAAAACAGAAAAATTACCTTTCTCTAGTAGGAAGATGAAAACTATAAAGATTCCATAGGTGTACACTTCAGAAAAATCTTAATAATAAGCTAATTCTCAAGGCAAGTTCAAAATAAATTTAAGGACAATAGAGAAAGTCGAAAACCAAGAAAAGCAGGTAATAAAAACTTTTACAAAGATATTGAGTAAAAAAAGCAATGTCCAAATTGTGAGTATAGAAGACAATATACATATCAGAAAATCGAAGTCAAAACCCATAAAAATAAGACACAATATTCACAGATCAGCCATAGAATAATATTTCAATCTAATATTTCTCTTCAATAACAAACTAAAATATTCATATTCATCAAAGATTCAGAATTTGTTATACCTCCAGACTCTCAAATATAATAGACACGTACAAAATTCAGAATCAGATTAAAACAACACTCGTAATGAAAAAAAAAGCCATAAAACCACATATAAATAACAGATCTCTCCAATAACAAAATAAATAACCTCCATGTATAAATACCCATAACAACGGTATAATATTCATACTCATCCAAGATCCATTAATTTGTACACGCATGTTCAAAAATAAAATCATGTTCATAAAGCAAATTTTCTAAGAAACTAATAAAAATAATAGAAGAGTGAAATTTGAGAATACCCAAAAGAAAAAAACAAAAGATTTAACCAAGAAGGTAGGCAAGATAGGCTTTTATTTTTTGTGCCTTTAGAATAAGCTGAAAATTTCTACAATTCAGAAATAATCAATAACTTCACCATGTGTTAATGGTCCATTCATTCCGACTGATTATAAATGTGGGGAATTCAACATTGAAAAACCACGCATTCGAAGATTACATTTGTGAATAACCATGGGGCATAGTTGATGAAAGTGAAAGATTAAATACAGATCTATGCAATTTTGAAGTAAACAACAGAATCTGACGATGCCCAAAACATGAGAAGAGGCAAAATGAATATCACTACCGTTTCTAACTCTCTAACTGTGTACAAAATTACTCAAGAAAAAAATTCTATAACTTTCTACGAGATGAAACCCTAATGTAGAAGTATTTTCAAATCCACAAAGAACAAAGAGAAAAATCAAGCTAGCAAATAACAAGAAATAATATTATACAAACCTAAAGGAACACTAAATATATTTCCAACCAGCTGTTTCTTACGGATTGGTATAGGTGTGATGCCGATGGTTGGGGAATACAGTCGACTTCTTCGGGGCCGATGTGGGTATCACGGCGCGGCTGCTACACGAATGAAAACCCTTGCCTTTTCAATATTTCTGTCTAGCACAATCCCTTTGAAATAGGAGGATTTCTGGAACCACAACAGCAAAATCAACACTACACCACAAAAGGAAAACAAACCCTCATCCCTTAAACAAATTTTCAAGATTCGTTGAAAGAAAACCAGATGTAGCAACCAAGAGATTTTGACAAATAGAAACGAACAGAAAAATGAGAAAGAAAGACAAAATAATTGTTCTGGGAAAGATTTTCACACACAGAAACGAAGAGAAAAAATAAGAATTGGACCAAGAGATCTTTACGCACAGAAACGAAAGGAAGAGAAAATGAATCTTCTGGAAGGAGCAAAAATGAATTCCTATTTTTTTAACCCAATTGACTTTCAACCGGTTGAAGGGAACAGCTCGGCTTAAGGGAACAGCTGGACAGAGTCGGCTCAAAAATGGCTTGTGAACAGTAATCGAAAATCTCCCTCTTTTATATGTAGTTAGAGAAATGAGCCGGCTCGCGCGAGAGCCGTTCGAGCCAACGACCTTTTTTGTTATCCCTAGGGACATGCTTAAAATGGAGTCCTCCTATTGGAAAGGGGGCCCCCTCCAAATGGCGCCCCTATTTTTAAGCCTGTCCCCAAGTCGAGACAGGTAACACGGTTCAAAAAGAAGAAGCTATCTTAAAAGTTTGGGATCCATAGATCGTCTGAACAAAATTTCATAAGTCCAACTCGTAAGCTATATTAATTGGACGCTTATAAGTTAGGCTTATAGATTTTGATCTGCACTGTTGGTAGATCCCCAACTTATAAGGTAGCAATTATGATTATTAATTAATTAATTAATTTTTTTAAAACATGCTCAATGTCTCTCGCATACCCAAAACCCTCCGGCACTACCAAAAGTATTAATACCAGTACCCAACTAATAGGGCGAACTAATCAAATTCCTAGTAGGAAACAAAAACCAATTCTTGTACTACATAGGACTACACAAATCATCTTCTACCTAGGAAACAAATCAAATCCAATTTTATACAAGACCATACAATTCGATTCCTAGTCAATGTGTGGGACAATGTAAAGTTAATCCCTGAAACAACTGCATATATTGAAACTAATAAATTAACTCGTTCGGTTTACCATAATATTTTTTCAAAAAATGGATTTTATTTTTAAAGAACGATTTAGTTTCATTATACCATGTTATGTTCTTATGAATATCATTTATTGATTACTCGTGTTATTTAAATTGTGGAAGTCTATTTATTGTTACAAAATCTTGTACAATGGAGCACTATATTGATAGACTTCTATTTGAATTATCCCATGTGGTTGAGATTAAGGAAAATCTTAATATAACGAATACAAATGATCGATGAGTTTATTAATTTATTGAAGTTTACCCTATATTCTCAAATAATATACATTGTATTTTATTTCTCTTTTTGTTAACTAATAATTCTATGTATTTTTTAAATTAAGTAAAATTCATGAATCTACTTAAAAAAAATTTTCCAAAAAATAAATTGTAAATTGTACAATGCACAATGCTATTCCTTTTTATGAACATCAACGAAAAAACTCTATGTTAGGGAGGCCTCCTGGTCAAATAATAAGAACTATGTGTCAGGAAATTATTAATTTATATATTACATGATATCTATACGATTTTTTAAATAATGATTTAGCCAATTATCAATTTAGCATGCTATTTTCAAGTCAAGATTGGCCAAAAATATTGTTTAATCGAAATTATCAATGTATCTGGCGTTAAATTCTACTATATTCATGGATAAGTTCGAAATGTTGTTTATCCCGTCTAATAGATATTATCACTGAATCAAGGACTATTCACGCCATCCCGAGTATCTCTCGATTGAAGCTTAAAAGATAAGAATCGACCTCTTTCGAAATAAGTGAATAATTTTAAATATTGTAAAAGTTAATTTTGATTTTCTAGGGCGGGTAGCCGTACAGTCGCATGTATTCTAACAAACATACAAGTCTTCTAGTCAATTAATTGCATTAATTTCCTAAACTCGTCCACATCCAATAAATTCACAACTTTTTATATTATTGGCACAAACACGACATCCTCTTACGTGTAGGATTCTCATTGGTTCAAGAAATTAACCTTGACGTTTCCGAAGAGTCCTAGGTTTCTGTTTTGTCATGTACATCTCTCCTAACCAATTAAAAAACTTTTCAATTCCCACAGGGGGCTTATATATACACAAATGCCCCTGTATATATGTAAACACCTCCAGTTTTCTCTCTACCTATGCCTGCAGAAAATCCACGAGAGTTTCCGTCTCTCTCAGACTTAACATGGGAAGACTTGGGCTTGGACCAAGACGGAATTCCTGTTGAATCAAAGAATCCATTATGCATACCACAAGATAGACTTGAAGACGTGGATTTCTTTCCATCCTTCAACGATGATTTAATTTCATTAAATGGATTATTTCAGTCACCAGAACATAAATCCTCCTCTTCAGGTCGATTTTCATCCAAGAAACACACCAATAACCTCTCATTGGATGCTTGTGAAAACATGAATATGCCCTTGTTTTCGAATGATTTTCAGGGCTTCGGAGGAAACCATAATCCAGAAAAACTCCATTTTTATGGCTTTCAGAAGCAAGAATCTGAAAACAAAGGGAAAGGGAAAGGGGTTTTGTACGATTTTTTTGAACAGACCGACGAGAAACAGGCAATTGAAAGTAGGAGCAACAGACCACAAAGTCATTCACGGAATTCATCAAAAGATATGAAACTGAGGTGCACTCATTGCCAAGCTGAGAAGACACCACAGTGGAGGATGGGTCCATTGGGACCAAAGACACTTTGCAATGCTTGTGGTGTGCGATTCAAGTCGGGGAGGCTAATGCCAGAGTACCGCCCTGCGGCGAGCCCAACTTTTGATAGTACGAAACATTCTAATTTTCACAGGAATATATTGCAAAAATTTAATTACTTGAAGTGACATATTTAATCAATTTCATTGGTATACATATTAGGTTTTACAAGATATATTTAGTGAATTTCATTGGCTTTAATTCCAGGTTTTAAATTAGTAATAAGTGGATGTCATATGTCAATAACTAGTAGTATTTCATACATTTTCAATGTACTTACATTTCTACGACTAGATTTTAGCATTCAATGTGTATTCTTGAATAATCCAATTTTTAATTATTCAAAAATTTCGTTTTACCAAATTTTAGCATTCAGGTCCTGTTTGGTACGCATTTTGAGTAGAAGAATGCATTTTGTTGATGTGATGGATGAAGAATATGTGGTTAAAAAAAAGAAAAGTTATTGATGTGATAGAAAATCTTATTTTATTGAAAAATGTGTGGTTGAAAATAAGTAGAAGAATGAAAATGAAAATATTAATGTAAACCAAACGGAGGCTCAATGTGTATTCTTGAATAATCTAATTTTTAATTATTCAGCAATTTCATTTTACTAAGTTCAATATTAGTCAAATTAATCAACTTTATATGTTTTGATGTAAATACAAGATCTTATTTGTAACGAGTGAAAGAACTTTGTTGCTACTAGCTTTCAATCTCGATCTGCCAACTATAAATATAACAAGCTTGCTTGGTTAGGACTAAATCAATAGTTCAGTGACCATTGAAATATATTTTTAAATTAAGTTAATATTTAGTAGCATTTCACATAGTTAAGTGATCATTAAGATACATTTTTAAATTCAGTTATTGAGTAGTAGCTTTTGACATAGTTCAATGATCATTGATATACAGTTTTTAAATTCATTTATTAGACCCCTCAAATCGACCTATGTCAAGTAAGAAATCAAAGAAAATGAAGGGGAAAAAGAGGAAACAGAAAAATAGAGACTTCCAAATCGAAGAAAAATAATACTATTGCCGATGTCCATTCTAAAAATAAATGGGTGTCTTCAATTGAAAGTTTTGTTGTCCAAATGGAGGATATACATTGCTAGATTGGCTCTTAATGATTTGCGGAGTCATTAAATTCCCGACTAGCCTATCCCTTCCATCGACAACTACCGCTTCAATCACTTGAATTATTGAATTGTTTAGTTCATTGACTATTTCTTGTTGCTGTTTTTGGTCTTTTGTTTTTGTGTTTCTTTTGCCCACAATGAAAAGTACATTTTGATTTCGGATCAACTAATATCAATTCACAGTATATCGAACTTAGCATAAAAAGCTAGAAAGAGATGGTAAGAACACACTGAAATAAATTCACAGGTAAAAATTAAATAAAAGTACAAGAATGTTCAAATTAGTGCCAATGTAATTGAGGTCGATTTGAGTTTCTTCTTTTCCCCTTCCTTTTCATTAGTTTCTTGTTTCACAAAGGTTGGTTTAAGAGAAAGAAATTGTTACTACTTAATAGATGAATTTAAAAATGTAACTCAATCGGCACTTTGTTAAGCGTTGCTACTTCATAGGTGAACTTAAAAATTAATGGTCGTTGAACTATATATGTATCGTGTTATCCATCCATCACTCAAGTCGACGCCGTTTGTTGAACTTAACGAATTTTTTCACTTTAGTAATAAATGGGTAACACGGTGCATAGTTCAGTAATCATATAGATACATTTTTAAGTTTAATTATGAAATAGTGATACTTGACAAAGTTCAATGATCATTGATATATAATTTTAAGTTCAGTAATTGAGTAATAACACTTGACAAATTTTACTCACCATTCAAATCATTAACCCATTTACTACTTGTTTGCCATACGCTTACCAAAAGTATAACACGTGCATTCTAACCATAGTCTTGCAACCTAGCTTACATATCAACAGGGAAGAGTAGCATACATTCATCTCTTTGTGAATTTCTAAACACCCTTCTTATGATGCACTCCAATGGAAAGTTATTCATAGAGTCAACATGTAACTGTTAGTGACTAGGTTATGATATATAATATATGAAATGAGCTGCATCTATAACAGACAATCTCGACGAGAAAAGGGAAACGAATGCAATAAAACCCTACAATTGTGGAATACATTGACGACTCTCTCTTTATTTAGTTTTTATAATTTCCTTTTGTTTGATTTGTTATATA
>CAIGRB010018147.1:144458-172982 GCA_903798255.1 Fraxinus quadrangulata | reverse complement strand
TTTCTTAATTGTTTTCTTCATATTATAAATATATTTTTTTTCAAATTAAGATTCTTTTTAATTCTTTATTTTATATTTTTATTATTTTTAATTTATTTTTCTTTTTATTTTTATCTGTAATTCCTTTTTTCTCGTCTTCTTTAATATATTAAATTATTTATTTCTTTTATTAGCGTCAATGTAAAATAAATTTATTTCTTGCGTATAGTAGTTATAATTTGGTTAGCTAAATTTTTTGAGATTATACTCTATCATTTTTTGCTGAAAGTTTTAATATTTGAATTTTTATAGGATAAAATACTATCTAGATACGGAGTTATGACAAATGGCGAGAAAATGTACTTGGAATAGTAGCTTTGATAGTTTCACTACTGTATTGGAGTTCTAGATGATCAGTACAGAGATATGTTATGTCGGTCTTTTCTGTGGCTCCTGTATCAGTTGAGAGATGTGCAGTGCTCCAGGCGGATCATTGATGCATTACTATGCCGGTTGCTTAGGCTAGTCGATGACGATACCCTCTACTTCGACCTCAGGAACAAGGTCGCTAGTTTCTTTATATTTGTGTTTGCTTGGACTGAAGATTATGAGTGACGAAGCAGCCAGCGATGGTATTCAAAGAAGCAAAAGGATGTACAATGCATATTTTCAGGGACAATGAATGGTGCTTCTATCGTAGTTGATTGGTGCAATCAGGGAGTGCGAGCAGATGTTGGATAGATTGAAGCTCAGACAGGTCTATAGCCTTAAGAGCATGTTGAAGTGTCATCACAAAAAGACTGCGATCGACCTTTTTCATTTGGAAGTGTTGACGACATCGAAGCCTTCAACAATTATCCGTGGGATCGAAGATGTTTTTGAGGATACCGTACACGTCTTCACCAGATCACGCTCGAAGACCAATGGGTCTTTGCGTAAGTACAATACTTATGGATTCCCCTTTGACAATGCAGGTAAATGTTTAACGTGATCAATATTAAAATATCTTTTATACTAAATTTATATATAATAATTGTATGTGTTGCAGATTTGGACATATGAGACTGTCCCCTTCTTGGGTTCCTAGTTTGCAAGGTGAGTGGAGACATATTGCTCTCAGATACATCATTAGCGAGCATCCAAAGCAGACGGTTGTTCATTGGCAAACAACTATCAGCTCTCCCCAACGACCCTCAATTGAGTATTATACATTTGCGATTCATATTATTTTCAAAATCTCAGCACATAATCATTAACTAGTCAAAATGTTAATATGTCAGCTTGAAGTCTTAACTGAGTTGATGTCGTTGATGGAAGAGGAAGGTCGAGGTTTTGTGCTTGAATTAGGCTTTCCACATACTCAAAACGACTAGATGCCCAATTCTATCCTGGATCAAGATTGGGTATGTGAATTGAATATAATTTATTAATTATCGTTTTGTATGAGTTAACCTCTTTTAATTAAGTTAATAATTTTTAATGTTGTTATTTGAATAGGAGCGCGGTCCAGTTGATCAACGATCACCTTCAACTTGGATATCACCTTCATCGAGGGGATCATATCCGCTGATGAGAACTCCTTCTCCTCCATCTAGACACTTCCCCGTTGGATCTCCTGCTCACAGTCAGAGTCATTATTTTGATGATTTGTATGTCCGTCTGATTGGATTTATGGCGGAGAAGGTGTGTGTGTTACGATGTGAGTTGAGAGAGAATGTGTGTGCGCTACGACGTGCTAAGAGAGGAAGTAGGGGCGCTACGACGAGAGTTGAGAGGCAAGGTAGCTGATTTATGCCATGATGTTGCAGTGCTATGAGCCATAACGTAGACCTTTAGGATGAGGTCGTAGGGCTTTGAGGCGATATAGCAAGCAGATGAGAAGGTGACAGAGAGGATGATAGAGAGGGAGTCACCCACCGTTGTGGATAGATGATGGTGCATTAGAATCATTTTTGTTATTTGTAGAGCATGCCAAGTGGAATGCATTTGAGACAGAGTGAAGAAAAAAATGCCGAGGTAAGTATTTTATGATTTTAGTAAGGTATGCTACACTAACTTATCTATACTTTTTTAAATATTTTTTTCTATTTTTTTTTTCAGAACTAGCCACACGATAGCTCAAATGACAATTCCAAACACGTATAAGTAGTTTCATGACATCACGACTTCGAGATATTGGCTCGCCGACGATGTAAGTGTAATATCGTAATTGTTATTTATTGTTGTATACATAATTTTTTGTTTATTAAATGAAATAATTCCATTTTTATTATTGGCGTTTTCTGATGTAACACATCGACCTGGATATAGACTTGTTGTGATCGGGTTCAAAGATATCCAATATCATTTAATATTCTTGGTCGAGTCATGTTGAGCACCGAGTTTCTACGTGCCGTTATCGTTGAGTATCAATCGCTCCAACTTTGTTGATTCTAATATATATGTGTATGACTCTGATTATTCATATCTGGAGCCGATGTATGCAATCATTCCTTTGATGGCTAGACGAGCGACGTGATTGTGCATGACAAACTAGCCATCGTGCGGCACACGATGACGGCGATACAATTGAAATCGTAAGTATTTATAATTTTTTTATTTGAAAACTTAATTTTTAACTATACGGTACTGAACTAACACATTATTATTTAATTGTAAGGGCGATTGTGGCATGTTCACAATAAAGTATATTGAATTTTTTAGTACAGCACATAAAGTTGGTGTAATTAACAAATCCTGGATATAAAAGTAGAGTAATAAGTTAGTGTGCAGTTTGTAATAATTCAATTTTGATCCATAAATCTTGTATATTTAATTGTAAACATTGTAAAAAATGTAAATATTGTTTATTTAATTGTGAAATAATTGTAAATATTGTAAAAACAAAAGTAAATATTATATATTTAATTGTGAAATAATTGTAAATATTGTAAAAAATATATAAATATTGTATATTTAACAGCGATACCATTATACATCTATCTAATTGTCATTTAGAGGAATTTGACTTGTATAAAATTGACAAGTATGCCTTATTGCTCTGCACTTGCAATACCTATCCGGTCGAGGAAACTTTTCGGTATATGGTATTCTAGACCTACGTGGACATCCAGACCACATGATTCAACTTATGGTGATAACAAACTATTAAACGGAAGAATATGGTCGGGAACTTCCCACTCGATTTCATTCGCTAGAGAAAATATAGTATTAGCATATGCTACTCTCTAATAATCATTCGTGTAACAAGGAGAGCATAAGGTTCTCGCCGCAAAGCCTCTATAGATAGCCACTGCGACTGCATGCTCACATGAAAAATTCTCCAACTGAAATCGGTTACAAGTGTAGGTGTATGAGTCAAGTCCACCATGTATGCGATATTAAGTGCACATTTCACAAAGAATCACAACTCATCCGGTGGTTCCACATTCAACTTCATTGCAACCTCCGCAGTCTTCAAAAATTTATCATCTTGAGTCAGTGCTAGCACACTCGTGCAATTCTGTGAATCTGTACGTAGATCGGGAAACCACTGCTACAGTTTGTTACAAATATTTTCAATCATTGCGATTTGCGAGGTTTGATAACTCTCAATCCTTCTTGAATAATGTATTGAGAGACTCTATATTATTTGACGTCATTATGTTGTATCAACGTCCTATAAAATGTAAGCACGCCTAATGTTCAATTCTTATTTTTTTAGATACTCTCATGCCTTGAATGATTTACTTTCTATTTCAATAATGAACTTATTACACACTGCAACACTATAAGCTTCGGTCGCTCTTTTGAAAAATGAAACGATGTCTTTGCCCCTGATACCTAGTCTTCAGAATGCTTTGTATATGATATATGCAATATATAAAATGTGCCTCGAAAAAAATTTCAGCGATACTATTTATTATAGACAGTCCTCGATCAGTTACAAAGGCAAGGTCCTTAACTTTCCTAATTACTTCCCTCAACCTTGTGAAGAACCAATGCATCGATAGATCATTCTTGCTATCGACTATGCCGAATGTAAGAGGATAAATTTGGATGTTGGCATCTTGATATGCAGAAATAATCAACTTGCCTTCGTATTTATCTTTCAGAGTTGTCCCATCGACTAGAATTAGAGGTCGCATCACATTTTGAAATCTCCGAATGCATTGTCCAAGAGTCATTAAGAAAAAATTTAAAGCAATTGTTGTCTTCCGTCTTAATAAAAAATGTCGTGCCAGGATTAATTGTCCTCATGTTATAGCAATACTTTGACCAATTTAGTATAACTCTCCTCGGTCGAACCCATTAAATCATCCAACGCACATTATTTGGCCTTTCAGACATTCGATAACTCATAACCACTACATACTCTCGACGGACGTCATTAATAATGTTCGAAAGTCTGTGGATCGTTCGTGATACTAAAGTAACAGACTGAGATTACAACCATATCTAGATGACGAAACAAAATTTTTAATTATAAGAAAAAAAAATAGTCAAAAAATCGATCTAACCATTGGGCAACGAAAATTTATTAAAAAAAAAGGAGGGCCGACTGTTAACAGCCGATTGCCTAAGACTGTTAAGAGTCGGTTGTTAAGGCTGGCAGGTAATTAATATTCTTATGAATCTCGTCTGAAAGAATATATATGCATATGAATTTTTTATTGTTTATACTTAAAAATTTTATAGATTTGTTAAAAAAATTATCTACATGTTAATCTATGTCAAAATAAGATTTATCGATTAAAAAGTATATTAATTTAACGAAAACGAAATTAAAAATACGTAAATATACTTATCGATTTAAAATAATTGATATAAAAAATATTTTATTGTTCAATGTTCACTCTAGAAATGCAAATCGCAAGTGCAGGGTTGCGTTCAAGTAATAAAGTGAATTTTTTGAGTCGAAATTGTCGATTCTTTGAAGAAATGTTTACTTTCGATTACACAATTTCAATCAATTTAATTATAATAATAAAAACAAACACACAATAAGATTAGATTTTAGAAAATAAGGAAAAATAAACTAAAACTTTACAAAATAAGAAAATATAAATACTTAAAAATTTTGGAGAAAAACGTGATTGAGATTCATGGTTTCGCTTAACCGTTGCTTAGTTAATTTCTCTACAAGTCAATTAATAAATTATTTGTTTACGATGTTAGACCCGATTTTTCAAGTTTAGCTAATTACCTCTCTCGAGCGAAATTTACCATAATTGATTGGTTTAACCTACTATATATCTATATCGATTTAAACCAAGCAAGCACATTAAATATTTGTGAAAATAGCTCAATGAATCACCTAGGGTTATGGGTATATTTCTATCCCATATACAAACATAGGGTTTCTAGTATTTGGTCTAACATGTACAATCTTTTTTTGAACAATGTACAACACAACACAAAACAAAACATAATCATTTATTGACCACAAATGAAAATGCAAGAAATACAATAGTAGATACACATGTAAATAAGTATTTAAACATTAAAAAGTAAATATTGAAATTAATCAAAGTTAGATTAAGTTTCAACCATAAATCCCAACAATAAAATTTAGCCCATATTATATAAATGATAACAAAGAATATTTATCCAATACAACACAAATGATAGAAAATAATAAAGAAAATATAAGATTAATGATAAAACCTATTTTGGTTGAATTTGCTTGAATCTTGATTTTCTCAATTTTTCTCCACCTTTTTCTTTGATTTATTTTTCTTGTTGTGCTCTTGATTTTGTCCTCAAAATACAATGAAAAATAAAAGAAAAAGAAGAGAGCTGGTCTTCAATTTAAAAACCTCATTCAGAAATTGCAATTTCATCCCCAGAGTTTCAGACAGATAACAAAAAGATCCCCATATTTTTTATGTGGCGCCTAACTCCACTTCTATTTAACTTCTTTCCTTTTTTTGCACACAAATCTACTAGCAATATGCAGTCAACGTGCTTCAACTTTAAACTTTTACAATTTGATCCTCAAAATTCGATTTTTCTTCCATTTACGCCCTCCATAAATTGCACCTAATGTCCTTTAACTTTCTGAACTTGTTCATTTTGGTCCTCAAATTCACAATTTTGCTTAAATTTGGTCATTTTCTCCTCCTTTTTGCTCTATTCTATTTCTTTGAGTGATTTTTACCTACAAAAGCAATAATCATATAATTGTGAGTAGATATTTGCTCATTTTTATCAATAATAAACATTTTTAGGTATTAAATAAGTGTGTAAAAATACACTTATCATTCAACATTCGATAAATTTTTAAAATTTTGAAGTTTAAGCAGATGAAAAATGAGAGAGTTTTTATCTGTATTAAAATAAACAAATAAAAAAAATTATCTGACTTTGATTTTAAACAATGTTTTATTATTATATAACAAGACATTTTTATTTTTTAACATTCAAAAAGTCATTGTAAAAATATGGAGTTAAATGTTTGAACACACTGTACTTTATATAATGTCAAGTTCCACTCATTGTACTTTGTTTTGCACCTGATTACTTATTGAACTTTGTTAAGTTGCACTCCATCGCTCATCGGCTAACTTCCGTCTCTTCCAAGCGCATACGTGGCCGTTAAAAAACTCGAACAAAAAAAAATGAACTGCCACGTAATTGAGCCCAAACACGCCTCTCCCCTTTAAATCATAATCGCAAGTCAATTGATAATATCTCACAAGCTCTCAAATACAAAGTAGACGAACCCCAACCTCCATCACATTTGAAGGCCACAACCAATCACAACTTTTGGGGATTTCAAGAAGAGCACATGGAGGGACCACTTCTAGGTATATCCAACAATTTTTTTGGTTTCTTATTCTTCTTCCTCTGCCACGTATTTTTTATACCAATGTTTTAAAATTAAGCAAAAATCGTACTAGAACATGCAATGTTGGGGGTATCTTATGGTTCTTGAAATTTGGAAAGATCTATATGTCGCAATTTCTCAATTTTTTTTTTTACATTTAAATCACAAAAATCCCTTTAGATTCGGTTAGAAATAAGAAAATGAAATTTTTGGATCATTCGAAATCTTTATAGTTGTTCTTGATTTTATGATTTTTGTGTACTCTGTTGTCCATGTTAATGAACTTATCATTGACATGTATAGCAAAATCGATTCTTATCATTTTCAATATTTTTTATGTGACAGATACAGATGATGACTCTGACTTCAATGATTCTGGCAACGACATATCATCGTCTGGTAAAGACGATATGCTATTCGAAAAAAATGTGACGGAGGGAATTGAGTTAGATTGTGATGGGAGGGCAACCATCAAACGAGGAGAAGGGGATCAGGTGGTATTGGTGCACGATGAACACCAGGATAACGATGATATTGAATATCCATCGTCTGAAGAACTATTGTCTGGTGTATCATCCGATGATGAAATAGGGTATCGATTTTCAGAATTTATGGCTGAAACGGATATGAGGGATCCGAAGTTTGAGGTAGGTCAGTTGTTCAGTTCTATTCAAGAATTTAGGAAGGCGATTAGGCTTATGGTGCAATGAACAGATATAATATTAAGTGTAAGGCGAATGACGAAAGAAGAGTTCAATGCATCTGTAAATCTGAATGCAAATGGACAATATAGGCTTCTAAGATGAATAATTCTGAAACCGTTCAAGTGAAGTCATATATGCCTCAACACACATCCAGTAGGGATCATTACAATCGTCATTGTAACTACATTTTCATAGTCAATCGATACATTGAGCAGTTCAAGTTAGATCCAAAGTGGAAAACGAAAAGTATGCAGACAACCTTAAATGAGGGTTTGAAAATAAACATTACTAGAAATGTGGCTTCGAAGGCGAGAAGATATGCGAAGCAACTGATAAACGTGACTATCAAAGAACAGTTTGTGTCACTGAGGTCGTATGCGACTGAGGTATTGAGGACCAATCCAGGATTCACAGTGATGATAGGACTTAGCAGGCAGGTGTTTCAAGGTATATACATTTGTTTTAGTGCTTGCAAATTAGGGTTTCAACATAGGTGTAGAAAAATCATTGGAGTGGACGGGTGCCATCTTCGGGGTATTTGGGGGTGGTATACTGCTCACTGCAGTCAGCCAGATGCAAATGACTGTATCTATCCTATTTCATATGCCGTTGTCCAGAATGAGATTACGGCTGCTTGGAGATGGTTTCTAAAATATTTGGCAGAGGATATTTAGATGGGGAATGGGGTAGAGTGGACTGTGATGACAGATATGCAGAAGGGATTAAGTAATGTCGTTGCTGAGCTATTTCCAGAGGCGGAGCATAGGTTCTAGACATATGTACACAAACTTTTTCAAAACGGGATATAAGGGGAAGACTTTGAAGGACTTTCTTTGGCGGGCTACTAAATCTACTACTTTAGCCAACTACAGACTGTAGATGCAACAAATTTGTCAAGTTAGTGAAGGAGCGTATACATGGCTGAACGAGAGCCATCCGAGCGAGTGGAGTAAATTTCATTTTAGGACACATTCGAAGAGTGACATTTTCTTGAACAATTTGTGCGAAGTTTTCAATAAAATGCTGATAGACGATAGGAAAAAGTTCATTGTAACGATGTTGACAGATATACAGTTGGGGTTTATGACCAGGATTGAGAAGTTTCGAAGTAAGATGAGAGGGTACGAAGGGCGATTGTGTCCGAGGATTAAAAAAAAACTTGCTAAGATCGCTGAGATGTCCAATGAATGCACGTTACATTTTTCAGGAGGGCCTAGATGGCAGGTGGACTGCAGGTCAGGGACATATGTTGTTGACTTCGAAGAATGAAGTTGCGCATGTAGGAGGTGGGACTTGATAGGAATACCATGTAGTCACGCCGTGGCCGTGATACGGGAGTGTAGAAATGATCCTGAAGATTATGTGGACAAGTGTTACACAGCTGATACTTACTTGAGATGCTATGACAACATCTTGAATCCTATCAACGGAGTACGATTGTGGCCCCAACTGGAGACTGTACCCATCATTCCACCTTCATGGACTACTTCGCGATGGAGGAGAAAGCAAAAGAAAATGAGGAGACAAGCAGATGAAGATATTATCGCACACTCTCAAGGAGAATCGCATGTGAGGAGAAAAGGAAGAGTATCGATGACATGCTCACTATGTAGACTAAAAGGACACAACAAAAGATATCACTCTAAGCCTAATGCACCGGGTTTTGTAAGTACTTTATCATGTGTTTAATTGATTATTTCAAGTAGAATGAAATCATACCTTCTGATTTTTCTATATACAAGACTGGTATGAAGGATTGTTGGAGCCAACTGATACTGGAAGGCACGCGATAGATGAAGTTCGGAGACATGTTAGTACATATATTATTCTTTTCGCATGTGTGTAACTTATTGAAATTATGAGTTTCTTACTAACGTACAATTCATGTTTGCGGACAGGGAAAATTGGTTCTAGACCGCGGAAATGGAGCTGGTTCGAGTCAAGCACATGATGAAGTTGAAAATTTTCAGTTCATGCCAACTCCTGGCTTCCAGCAGCAATCTTATCATTCCTGATCAATTTGAAATAGTCCAAATGATAATAGACGTGTTGGTGCTGGGAAATCCAATTTTTGAAGAAAGTAGGAACCTGTTTGTGAAGTGTTTTATGTATTTTGTGTTATTGTATTGGCATGTGTATTTTGGAGGGTGTTCTTATGATGGTGTGGATGGCGTCCAATTTTTGTGTTGCTGTAAGTTTATTTTTGGATGTAAAGTCAGCGATAATTTGATATATAATGCTAAATGTTTTTACAGGGGCCTATGTATAGCTCAAGAAAAGTGAAAAACACCTGGTTTTTGAAAACCTAATGGATGCTTGTTCTTACTTTCCTGGCTTTACTTTTTGTTAATTGCTATGGTTCCCCCAACATCCCTGATTTGCATTATAATCTTTTAGCTTTATCAGCATTTTTGGCCAAGCTTAAAAATCGGCTTTTAATTTAGATTTTTAGCTTAATCAAACAGGGGCATAATTTGCAATTATATACTTTACCTAGACATGTTTATATGTTTGTTTGTACAAAACAAATCCAGTAGAACATATCAATTACCACAATCCTGTTCACTAATAATGAGAATAGCTAATCAACCTTTAGATGATTCGTAATTGTTTTTAATAAATATGAACTTCAATGTACAAATGTAAAACGAATAAAATTACATCTGATTTTATTGAGAATTTAAAAATGGTAAAACAGTGTCTTCCATGAAGACACATCTTCTACTAGAGAAACCAATAATCACAAAAAGAATCTCTCAACTAACCAATATAATTTTACTTGAGCTGTGCCTTTTCCTTTTTGTCTCGGATTTGCAAATGTATTGACAAATGATTTTACACTTCTTATGGTTTGTCTTGCAACAAAGGAGAAGTATTGCTTGATGATTCTGTGCCCTTGTTCATTTCACCTTCTTTAGCTTTTCCCCACATCACCATATAGAAACCTATAATTAAAACGAATTCCCCAGCTATGCTGCTAGATAATTTAAGCCAATGATTCATAAGAAAATCTGAAGTATAGCTTCATGTGAATGTGATGAATAGAAGACATCACTCTACTCGAAAAACCCGCAAACTCTAGTGCAACAAATGAATAACCGACTGTGGCAAATCCCCTTTTTCTTTCCTAGCAAATAGAAAAACACAAAATTCTAATGAAATACGACTCAAAATATAACACCTCTTGTTTCCACCATTACCATCTTCCCAAATTCCGAGGCCCTGCTAACTGCCACGTTGGCAGATGTGTAAGCAGTCAGCCAACGTGGACCAAATTAGCCAGGGGGTCGAGCAGAGAAGTTGACGAGGTCTTTTTGATTAATCCGGCCGAAGTTCTGAAGTTCCGAGGCAGAAGCTCCTTCCAGTTATATGAGGACCTCGAACCAAAGTAGGCCTCGTCCCACAACGAGGTCGACGTTGTTCCCCATAATAGATTTAGAGATCTTTCGGATGTGATTGATTTAACACTTGCATTAAAACTTGTCAGTCTGACAGCCCACTGTATTAGGCAGCTGACCCCTTATCCATGTATTAAATGAATGAGTAGACGGCGACGTGAAGTCTCAGTTAGAAAGATGAGGCCACGTGGTTTTAATCCAACGACTACCACATCTGTCGAACATAGTATAAATAGGTTCATATTGTAAATGAAAAGGGACCCCTTTTTTTTGGAGATATATATATATACAAAGAGAAGAAAAAAGACACAAGGAGCCACTGTATTTAACATACAAACACGTACACATTTCCCGTCTATCTCTCGAGATATTATAACATGAAAATTGTTTGGAACATTTTTGAACTCATGTTTCGACGATTGTAGTTAACGCAATCATCCCCAGTTGTATTTGCTGGAGTCTGAACGTATCTCGTCTCTCGCCAAAAAGTGCCTCCAGCGCTCAATTCCAACCGATTATGGCCGTCGATCCGGTAAAAGCGCGCCGGAATCGCGCTTGACGTGGTAGGAGTGAGCCCGACATCTGTTGAGCCATTTTTTGAGGTCAACACCTCTTGTTTCATCAATATATAACAAAATCATTTTTCAAGCAATCTAGGTTCAAGTTCTTTTCTAAGTAATGTTACAAGCAAAGATAAAGTCCTAATTCCACAATGTTTCATAGTCTTGTATAGACATGTAAATTGCAGGAATAAGAATTATACCTATAATCCACGAGAACATAAATCTATATTTGCAACAACACACAGTGATTTTAACGAAAAATTACACAAGTAAACTGGAATAAGAAATCAATACAACATTACTTGGACCAACCAATGTAGTAACAGTGATATCGGGAAAAAATTGATTTTTTTTTTTTTTTTTGCAATACCTTCATTTCTTCTCTCCATGACAAGGGGCTGAGCAAAAGATCCTTACCGTGCCTTCAATTTCAGATCAATTTTGATTTGGGGTTAGGGTTCTCCCGATTTGGAATCTCATATTTTAGAGAGATGAATGTTGGTTTCTATCTCGTTCTTCTATTTGATTTTCATATCACGCTTTCAAATTGGTGTGTTTAGGAGTTGAGTAATTAAATACGTGGCTTCATCATTTACGTACGTGACGTTTCATTTTTTTGTTCGAGTTTTTTAACGGCCACGTGTGAAACCGTCGGCCACGTATACGTGTGGAAGAGACAGAAGTTAGTCGGTGAGCGATGGAGTGCAACTTAACAAAGTTTAATGAGTAATCGAGTGCAAAGCAAAGTACAATAAATTAAACATGAAATTATATAAAATACAGCGTGTTCAAACATTTAACTCAAAAAAAATATGCTATAGTTGAAAATTGAATGGGCCAAACCATTTTTAAAACGTAACCCTCTTTTCTCATTTTTTTCTTCCGTCATACTCTATGTTCTCTGCCTCTACCCATTCTTGGTATGATTTCCACTCGCACTGAGTAGTGATTCATTATTTTACTAAAATTTTGTAACATCATGAAAATAAATCTGTATGCCATTCTGTTATTCCTCCTTTTCATTAATTCTGTTTTTTCTTGGAAAAAAGATGAGTTCAGAAACTGCAATCAGACCCCATTCTGCAAACGTGCTCGATCCCGGAAACCCGGTGCCTGCACTCTTATCGCCACCGATGTCTCGATTTCCGATGGAGATCTCATCGCGAAACTCATCCCCAAAGATAAAGTTGAAGAAAATCTGGATAATCAAGAAAATCTTGACGATCAAGAAAATCCCATTGTTAAGCCTTTGGTTCTCGCAATATCTGCATATCAAGATGGTGTCTTGAGGCTCAAGATTGATGAGGACCAGAGTTTAAGCCCGCGCAAGAAGAGATTTGAGGTTCCTGATGTGATTGTGCCAGAGTTTTTGAACAAAAAGCTGTGGTTACAGAAGTTAAAAACCGAGAAAAGTGACGATGGGTTGGGTATCTTGTCCATTATTTATCTTTCTGATGGATATGAGGGTGTGATTCGGCATGACCCATTTGAGGTTTTTGTGAGGGAGAGTGGGAAAAATGGGAAAAAAGTGTTGTCTTTGAACTCAAATGGTTTGTTTGATTTTGAACAGCTGAGGGAGAAAAAAGGAGAAAATGAGGATTGGGAGGAGAGGTTTAGGAGCCACACTGATACGCGGCCGTATGGACCTCAGAGTATTAGCTTTGACGTAGCATTCTATGATGCGGATTTTGTTTATGGCATTCCGGAACATGCCACTAGTTTAGCTTTAAAGCCAACTAGAGGGCCTGGGGTGGAGGATTCTGAGCCATATCGGCTTTTTAACCTTGATGTGTTTGAATATATTGCTGACTCGCCTTTTGGACTTTATGGTTCCATACCTTTCATGATTTCCCATGGGAAGTCGCGTGGGAGCTCCGGGTTTTTCTGGTTGAATGCTGCTGAAATGCAGATTGATGTTCTGGGGGCTGGTTGGAATGATGAGTTTTCTTCTGTTTTAATGTTGCCTTCAGATCAAAAGAGGGTCGATACCTTGTGGATGAGCGAGGCTGGTGTTGTGGATGCATTCTTTTTTGTTGGTCCGGGGCCAAAAGATGTGGTTAGGCAGTATAGTAGTGTGACTGGAACGCCAGCAATGCCACAGTTGTTTGCCATTGCTTACCATCAGTGTAGGTGGAATTACAGGGATGAAGAGGATGTTTATAATGTAGATACCAAATTTGATGAGCATGACATCCCATATGATGTTTTATGGCTTGATATCGAGCATACGGATGGGAAAAAGTATTTTACGTGGGATAGGCTGCTGTTCCCTAATCCTGAAGAGATGCAGAAGAAGTTGGCTGCAAAGGGTAGGCATATGGTCACTATTGTGGACCCTCACATTAAGAGGGATGAATCTTACTATATACATAAGGAGGCGTCCCAAAAGGGTTATTATGTAAGAGATGCAACTGGGAAGGATTTTGACGGGTGGTGCTGGCCTGGTTCATCATCATACTTGGATGTGGTGAATCCAGAGATTAGGTCTTGGTGGGCTGAAAAATTCTCTTATGATAATTATGTTG
This sequence comes from Fraxinus quadrangulata, assembly GCA_903798255.1. Taxonomy (NCBI): domain Eukaryota; kingdom Viridiplantae; phylum Streptophyta; class Magnoliopsida; order Lamiales; family Oleaceae; genus Fraxinus; species Fraxinus quadrangulata. Next base: position 159,005 of record CAIGRB010018147.1, on the reverse strand, counting down.
GTTCAACTCCATCCTTGTACATCTGGAATGACATGAATGAACCTTCTGTCTTCAATGGTCCAGAGGTATGCCATTTCATTTTGATCCTAACTTGCTTTTTGATCCTTGATACTACTTGTTTCAGTATGCTAGGACATGTTTATGTTAGTTGCTTTATTTTATTTTTTTTAAAAATCATTTATATTTTGTCTGTCACATATAAGACAGTTTATTTGGTATGCTGGTTGAATGGTGGTCTCTTGTGAGTACCTCTTAGTTAAGGCTCAGGACTTGAAACAGATTGTTTAAATGAAAAGCAATATAAGTCCGCTGCCGCCTGATTGTCACCATGTACAGCTAAATAATATCAATCATTATGAAATATTTCTGTTGCGAAAGAAATGAATCAGAGATTGGAAATAAGCACTTCCTTTGTTAGAGAGCATGCTCTACTCGAAGTTCTGAAATTTTGAATTTTTTCCTTTCAAAATTAAAATTTCAAATGATCTTCAAATAGAAGTAGCGGTCACCTCCCAAAATTGTGTGAAAATCCCAAGTTCCCTTGAATATAAATCATTGGTTTCCAAATCCTGGATAGCCACCAGTTAAGATTCATTTGTTGTAATCAGGTCTCAATGCCCAGAGATGCTTTACATCATGATGATGTTGAACACAGAGAGTTGCATAATGCCTATGGTTACTACTTTCACATGGCTACTTCAGATGGGCTGGTTAAACGAGGAGATGGAAAAGACAGGCCATTTGTTTTGTCAAGAGCCGTTTTCCCTGGAAGTCAAAGATATGGAGCGATCTGGACAGGGGATAACACGGCTGAATGGGATCACCTAAGAGTTTCCATTCCGATGGTTTTGACGCTTGGTCTTACTGGGATATCATTCGCTGGTCTGTAAAATTTCCTCTGCTTGCATTTTCCTCTACATATACAAATCTTTTCAATTCTGATAATACTAGATCCACAGGTGCGGATGTTGGTGGGTTTTTTGGTAATCCTGATACTGAGTTGTTGGTCCGCTGGTATCAAGTGGGTGCCTACTATCCATTCTTTAGGGGACATGCTCATCATGACACTAAAAGACGGGAACCTTGGTTATTCGGGTATGAGATTTGGCCCTCCCTTAAAAAAATAGGTGCTATTTGAGGCATATATTATTAGCTTACACGTTGTGCATTTGAATGCATTTACATATTGTTCGCTGTCAAATTTTATTCATCAAGAAAGATGTCTTACTCTTACATCAGATCTAGTAATTTTTTCCCCACCTGTTCCATTAAAAAAAATCCGCATTTTCCCATAATTCTTCAGTTTGCATTAATATTTATAGATTTTCAACCTCATATACATATTTGTTTGTTTCATATTTTAGACCCATCTCGTTGTAGTGTTTGTCAAATAGCCAAGTCATTATTTTAAGCTTCTCTGTGAAACCGTTACATCAGATCTAGTTTTTTATACCCATATCATTCCATGTAAGAATCTGCATTTTCCATGGTTCTTTAGTTGATCTTATATTAATGAATTTTTGAATGCATACTTGTCTGTTTCATATCTTTGAGCGCTCTTGCCTGTAGAGTTTGTGAAATACCATGTTTAAGCTTTTTGGAACCTGCAACCTGTATATACTTGTACTTATTATCACATCAGTAATATATTAGCTCCGGCATTCAAGTTGTAAGGATTAAAGCCAAAGTAGTGCATGAGATTGAAGTGATATGCTTGAATTGAAAATGTTGATAATTCAAGTGTGACACACCTTTTACTGATTTGAGATTAGGAGAAATAACGATTTTTAAATTTTTTTTAGGTTATATCGGCTTGTCTTTCTGCTAGATCATGACTGAAAAGGGGTAGTTATCATAGTGAAACATCAAAATGGTAGTATATCATGCATGAACTCTATTAAAAATCTAACATTTCTTCCTGCTCTTTACCTTATTACATGATTTCAAAAGCTTGCTAAGAATCAACAGCCCTGCTTCTCCTAAAAATATCAATTACATCCTTCTTTTGGTTCAGCCTAAATCCTAATCATAACCTAAACAGTCACCACAAATCCAAACTACTATGAACATGTTTGGCTAAGCTTAAAAGCTTTACTTATTTTAAAATAAATACTGTTTCTACTTATCAAAATTGGAAATAAATAAGTTATTTGTTTATACATTAAAGTAAGATTTACTTTCAAGATTAGTACTTTTTTATATGTATGTCATGTGTGTGTGGACACACTTTAGAACATCATTTGTGTAATAAAGCAATTTTCTTTTTTTGGTAATTGTGATATATGATTGATGCACGCAAAAGCCATTATCCAAAAATTTATGTTGTAATTGCTGATGAAAATATACTATGTGGGTCTTGCATAAAGGAAATGGAGGGGTTTGATGGAAGTTGTAAGCTGTTTCTTGGGTAGAGTTGTTGCTTACCTCTGGCATTTACGGTAGAACCTGTTGGACCTGAGCAGCAGTACTTTACTCTATGACATTGTCCACGTCTGCAATCCACTTGTTACCAAATTATAATCTTAGTTGATAGATATAGCAGTATCTCATTATAGTGAAATGCGAAGTGGTCTGAACCTCGTCCAGGCAGCCTAAGAAAAGTGTGGAACAAGTCTAGGATGTGTAGATGTCTGATGCTTATTTTTCACTGCATTCTTCATTCTCATGCATAAGCCTAAAGGATGAAATGAAAGCCATCCTATCAACTGACACGAGTTAAATTAGTTGTGAAAAATTTTAATGATCTCTTAGTCCGAATTCAAACGATGCATAATCATGCATCTCTAAAGAGTCTTGTAGTTCTTGTTCCCCAACATACCAGAATTTAGTGAAGAAAGAAATCTGTTGAAAATAAACGATAGTCATTGATTTCTTGAAGTAGCAAACTTGCAATGCATGGAAAGACGCACATAATTTTTTCTTCCAGTTTTCATGAACATGTTGTTGACATCTGGGATAGGTTCTTCCCTAATCTTACTAATATAAGGAAACTAAACTAAAATTCTAATCTGAAAAAAGAGAAATCTTATTGTAATCAATAAAGAAGAGAACTCCTATTCTAAACAAGAAAGAACAATAGAAAGAGAGAAAACATATTACAACTAGAAATTTTATCATAAATATCCCATTATAAATAACTAATTTGTATCCTATTTATAATTGGATTATCCTACATCAAGTTCATATAGTACATTACTGTGAGGCTTATGTATTGTGCCTCGAGGCGGTATTTTTTAGGCTAAAATTATGAGGCAGACGCCTCTAAATCTTAGGCGCACGCCTCAAGGCACACGCCTCATGGAGTATGAGGTGTACGCTTCCCTTAAAATTTAATTTTTCAACTTTATTAATATAAATTAGAAAGGGTTTTCTTAAAAAAGAAAATGACCCGTTTAAAAAGGTATTTTGAGCCCAAACAAAACAACAAAATACATATAAAACTAAACGATACAGTCATACAGAACAGCAGCCCTAGAAATTGATAACGTAAGGACACAACAGATTCAACAAAACTCAAAAATTAGAATTAAAGAAGAGTATCGTTTTCTAGTATGGCCTCACCTGGTTTCATCAAGTATGTTTTTCCTCTTTTGTTATTTTTTTTCTTCTTCTTCTTCTTCTTCTTCTTCTTAAGTTTCAGTAAATCTTGCATGTAGTTAGTTCCTTCATATACACATTTGGAAATTATAAATTTTATAACGAAAATGATTAGCTATTTAATGTTTTGATTTATATATATTCAAAAAAGGACAAAAGAAAATAGGAAAAATAGAGACATTAGAACCTACACTGCCATAAAGAAAAGGCCATTCTCCTGTGCACATACATGTGCTTCTTCTGTTGCCACTTTTCTTGCGTTCAATAAATCCGTCTTATTCCCAACAGTGCCATAACCATGTTCAATTTACATTTCTCTCGAAGCTAACTTTTGTAATGCTTTTTTTTCCCTAAACATCTTCTTTCTTTAGGTGAATTATATCTCTATATGCTAATGACTATATATCATATTTACTATATGCTCTAACTTTTATTTTTTGTATTTTTGTATTATTTTATAATTCTTTTACTTAATACTTTTTGTTTTTTGTGAGGCTTACGCCTCAATCCGCCTCAAGGCTTACGCCTCGCCTCATAAAGAAAAACCGCCTCAGTACTTAGTTTCGCCTTTTTAAACTTTGGTTTCAATCATCGCCACCTAGTATAATATGAAAGCCTTTACCTTTAATAAGGACATTGGATCACTGGCTGAAAGAATTCAAAGAAAGGAGAGAAAAATCTTTATAACACTACAAAACAGAAGCAATTGCATGGGGGTATATTGGGATGCCCTGCAGTCAAATTACTTGTGTATATTCTCTACTATTATTATATTTTTCGTCTGATGTATGGCAATTGATTAATTTGTTTCTTTGATCACCAAAAACGCATTATTTTAGTTAAATAGGGACTTCATTTCCATGCATAGGAAGTATATTCATATTGAAATGTTTTTATTACACGGTCAAAATCTTCTCTCTTTGGTTTACATCAAAAGCTATAAATCTAACGATCTTATTTGCAAAAACAATGAGAATTTCTGATGAGATTCAGTGAAATGTTGAAATTTTCTTCGACATTTTGGTGCGCACGCTTTAGATTTATGATAAAAAAATATAACGTTGGGATGATATCCCTCATTCCTTGTTGATCTTTTCGTCCTCTCCAAGTTTCAGAGCTACGATTTTTACTCTTCCCTTTCCGTCTTGTGTATGATATAATGATATATGGTTTATGTTGGTTTCAGAGAACGGAATACACAACTAATGAGGGAAGCCATACATACCCGCTATATGTTTCTCCCTTATTTCTACACATTATTTAGAGAGGCAAACATGAGTGGCGTTCCTGTTGTGCGTCCACTATGGATGGAGTTTCCAGATGATGAACAAACTTTCAGCAATGATGAGGCGTTCATGGTTGGTAACAGTCTCTTGGTGCAAGGAATATATACTGAGGTGACATTCTTACCAGACTTGTAATTATTTTATCCTTGGTATCATTGTTTGCTTCCTTCTATATTCTCTAATCTTCTTTCTGTTACCATGAAACAATTCAATCGGAAACTTCTCATAGAAAGCTAAGCACGTATCCGTATATCTTCCTGGAGATCAATCATGGTACGATGTTAGAACCGGAGCTGCATACAAGGGAGGAGTGACTCACAAGTTGGAAGCTTCTGAAGATAGTGTTCCTGCTTTTCAGCGGGCTGGTACAATTTTACCAAGGAAAGACAGGTTTCGTCGGAGCTCCACACAAATGGAGAATGATCCTTATACTCTGGTATGCCTTTAAATCTTTAAGTAGATCCGTCGTGAATTCTTATGGTTACACCTCTTCCTTCTCTTTCTCTCTGTCTCTCTTTCTCTCTCACACACACAAGTGCACATGCTAAGGTGCTTATCTATATCAAGAGAGATCCATCTATGAATTGATCTATTGACTATGCTACACCTTTTTCTGCAATTAAAAGACATTGTGGAAATTCTCGTAATCTTCGACTAATCTTCATATTACTGACATATACATTGGTTGATATATTTTCTCTGTTAAGCATATAGTTTTTTCTTAATTTGCCCACGGGTACTATTTTTACACTAGTTTAGCCACTATACTTGCTTGTATTGGACTTCAATCCACATTGGCCGTCAAAAGTCAATAGTAGTAAGCTCACACGATTACTCTTCTCTTCTGACTGCAGAATTAGAAATTTGTTTGCAGATGATCTTCCTCAAGTCAATACAAGCATTGGAGTTTGTCATGTCCCAATTTTGAGCATTTATATTTGATTTTGACACCTTACAAATATTATAGAATTCAACTTAATTCAATTGTACTGTCTCATATTTGTCTGGGGTCAGCATTAAAAGAAAATTATCAAGCCAATTTGTACATTCTCTGCGGCTATCTTCAATCTCCAATCAATATTATCACTATTTCCATTCCTATCACCCCCAAAACTTGCAATCCTCACCTACATAAGAACTCAATTTGTCGTAAAAAGGATTTCCCAATATTCACACTTTTTTCTTTGATGAAAGAATGGTTTTTTGTTGCTACTAATGTGACATCTGCAAAAAGAATGGTTTTTAATTGCCACTAATGTCATTTTTAGATTCCCTTTGTCACGTGAGAATGCTGGATGCCTGATACCGCTTAACCCGATGTAATGACATCTCTATCTCAGTGGAGTCTTCTTGTGGGGGATGAAACTTAGCTGCTGCCTATGCCATGTCCTCTTGAGACTTACTGTTATTATTTTGAAGGTCTTTGGAGAGGAAAACGCATCAATAAAACTTTTTTTTGGAAGTTTAGATTATGCAATGATATCAGCAAACGATGAGGAATTTGTTCGATAAATTTGAAAATACTTTCATTTCTTTGGGTCGAGGGACTGGATATCACATTCATTTTATAGCTTTCAATGATTGCGAAAAGGGAACCAAATTCACTTTGCTCAGCATCCTCAACGATTTATTTATACACCATGAGTAGCCTTAACATTGAAATGCACTTTAATGATTCAATTTTCTGTTCTTTACAGGTTATTGCTCTCAACAGTTCCCAGGTAGCTGAAGGGTGGCTTTATGTTGACGACGGGAAGAGCTTTGAATTCCAGCAAGGAGCTTATATTCATCGCCATTTCATGTACTCTGATGGAAAGCTTTCATCATCTTCAAACGTGGCCTCTACAGGTTCTGGCAGTAAGAAATTTGCCTCAGAGTGCATGGTGGAGAGAATAGTACTTTTAGGTTTTTCTCCTGGAACGAGAAATGCCTTAATTGAACCAGCTAACGAAAAGGTGGATATCGAACCCGGGCCCCTCCTGCTTCGAGGAGGATGTGGCTCATCTGTTCTCACTATTCGCAAGCCTAATGTGCGGGTAACAGATGATTGGACAATTAAAATTTTCTAAGATACTTCTTAGTCCAACATAGTCATTTGCATTGGGTGGAAGAACCTTGTTAGTATCATGCTATTAATTTGATGAATGACAATTTTGGCAGCACATTAAGTGATTTAGGATCTTAAACATTCTGGAGGAATACAGATACCATTTGACAATATTTAGTAGGCAATGTAATTTCTGTATGCTACAACTTCTTATTCCTTATTTCCTATTTGCAGTTTTTGAATTTTGTGTTGGGTTGGGTTGCAGTTCTTGGTGCTGGAAGATTGATTCAGGCTCAATAAATTTGTAACAAGCGATTGTGTAAATTGAGTTTAATTATCATTCAGGAACTAAAATCATTTAGATAGCTTCATTCCAGGCTATATATTGTTATAACTTGATAGGATACAATTCTCCTTTAAAACCGACTTATAAAGGGAGGAGTGTTAAAAGTGATTGTTAGCCCACAAGCTGATTATATGTGACACAATTAGATCAACCCTCTTAAAAACTGATCCACTGCGGTCTATACTGTTTTAACTAGTTGATTTTATAAACCAATTAGACAACCCTTTTCATGTTGTTCTGTTTGCAGTGAGGGTCATCCCTTCGAGGTTGTCTAGGAGAAAAATTTACAGTCATTACATGAAAGAACAAAGGTAAGGCAAAATCACCAGTACAAGGAAATTGCAAGCCTGATACTAGGAAGTAATGCTTGAGAAAGACAGGAAAAGTATTATATGAATAGATAAACTGATTACTTTGTGTTATTGTATTTGCTTTGTGGTTGGTGGGCTGAGGAAGAAAAGAGTGGTTTTGAAGGAATGTCAGAGAAAAACAAATCACACGAGATATCCACCAGTCTTTCTTTTCCTGTATCTGGCTGTTGCATTTTATAAAGCCCCGAGACTGAGGAATGATAAGTTATACACCAATTAATGGCTCTTATCATTATTTAGACTCTCTTTAGAGGCTGAAAACTGTTGTAAAGATTTGAATTTATACTACTATATTCTAAGTGTGTGTATTATTTTGTAAACTTTGTGCAAAATTGAATAGTGGGTGTTTAAAGGAATAACCTTTGTTTATAAAATATGAACTTAATGATACACCATTGACCCTGTGTGTGTGTGTGTGTGTGTGTGTGTGGCCAAAGTTGAAGAAGGATACGGATTTTATTTTAGTTCACTTTGTGAAATATTGAACAATGATACTGGTTCTCTAGTCCTTTTCTTTTTATTTTGTTAATAGATTTCTCTCTCGTTTCCACTGCATGCTCGAGTTTTTTAATTATTTCTAGTCTATTATAGCCGATCTTGAATATGCATTAATGTATCGCACAAAACTAACAGCATCCACTGAATAATCATAGCCGAGCCTTTAATCTCATCTAGTCTTTTTGGTCGAGAATGATAAATGTATGGGAACAGTTCATTTAAACCTCAAAGTTTCATAAGTTGGGGAAATATCATAACTTGATCTGGTTATGTATCTACGTCGTTGAAAGTTGTTACCTCTGGTTGCAGGGATAATTGGGTACAGCCAAGTGAAAGAACTACCACTGAAAGTGGGTTTCTTGAAGGGGTTTGACTTAGTAATTGAGTGGTGGGTCATTCATGCAGCATAACCTAAATATTCCTTAGAAATTTTTGGTTATCAGCTATTAACCTGCCCACACGCACAATTAAATTGTGAACTTCCAAGTCAACAACTGAATGATGACAATTGGTTAAATCATACGAGAAGATACCGTCCTAAGGTACTATCAGAATCCATGACCAAGAATCATTGGTTAATATGAAAACAATCAAATACTTTCCGTATAAATCGAGAATCGTGTGAATTAAGAATGTCGTCTAGTATTTTCGAGTCCAATACTGTTTAGTGTTGTTTACAAATATGGACACTGATGTTAATTTATGCTTCCATTTTGACTGTACTTCCTAAAATGTATAAAGATTCATTAATAATCAAAGGTATGACTCAGACGCATCAATTCACTTTAAATAAGGATGGATGGGAGGCTTACACGTCTAAATGCAGTACAAATGTATACTTTACTTGAGATACAATAAGATTTTATAACTTTTAAGCAGTGGTTTAAAGCCAATTTCCTCTCTATATAAGCCTCAGGAGAACACTGAAAGAGAGTGCCGCAGTTGCTTCTTAATCCCATCTGATCATATTGTATCAAATAACACCCTTTCTGTACATAATTTCGTTCCTCAGATTTTGAGGGAGAGAGGGCAAAAAACCACTAATAATTCAGGTATATTTCAGTCCTTTCCAGTTTTTCTTTTAATGTAACTCGTAATGTGGACTTTTCAACACAAACGCCCCAAACACACTTGACTCATGCATGTGTTCAAAGGCCTAATATTCTGTATTGAAAATGACGTCTGTCCATTGCAAGTTAATTTCTATGCTCAGTAGGGAAAAGTAGTCTGCATGTTCTATCAGTTAGTTCTCGACCTGCACGTTGGGGGGTGGATGTGAGTGTGAGGTGTGTGTGAGTGTGAGGTGGATAAATGTTCTTCATTGTTGTGATTGAATGCTTGAAGATTTGTTTAGTACAAATCACCCGTCCTTTTCTATTGGGACCTCGTTTCAAGTGCCTTTCTATTTTCAATTGCTCGAAATTTGTTGAAAACTGTTATATATACCACCCTCAAACCTTTACCGTATGCATCTTAAATTTAGCCATTGCAATCCTGTTTAGGAGTAGCATTTATGGTATAGAAATAGTCAGTAACAAGTCTTCTGATAAATACTCTCTTGTGGTATTTTGTAATGATAAAACTATTCTTCAATATATTGTTCTTGCAAGTTCTTTCCACATAGTTTTAGTGTTATTGCTGTAAAAAAATATTCAGCAGCAAGAATTTACAAAACTCGAATTCATTTGACTGATAGAAGTGTGTACTTTTGGCTTCTTTCAAAATATAAGATGGGAGAGAGTGCTGCCACCAATAACCACCACCAGCACAACCAAGTATTTGACATTTCTGTCGACGTGCCGCCACATTTAAGCCCCAAGGGTATTGATGATGATGGTCGACCCCAAAGAACCGGTACATATCCAACAACATCCTATCCACCCCCCAATAAGTGATCAAAGACTACTGCTATTTAACTCTCCTAATGTTTATCAATCTCTTTGTAGGGACTGTTTGGACTGCCAGCGCACACATAATAACCGCGGTTATTGGATCCGGAGTGCTTTCTTTGGCGTGGGCTATAGCACAGTTGGGATGGATTGCTGGTCCAACGGTGATGTTCTTATTCGCCTTTGTGATTTATTACACCTCAACTCTCCTGGCTGATTGTTACCGGTCCGGAGATCCCCTATTTGGCAAGAGAAACTATACTTACATGGATGCTGTTCGATCCAATCTTGGTACACTACTATACCTAGAAAATTCATCAGTGTGAAATGAATAGTTCTCCTAAAAGTTTGTTCACTTATCTTTATTAGGCGGATCCAAAGTAAAGTTATGTGGCCTAATTCAGTATATGAATATCTTTGGAGTGGCCATCGGATATACAATTGCAGCATCTATAAGTATGATGTAAGTATAATTCTTGAAAGAGATTTTATGTTTAATATCTTGTAGCCTTTGAATATAATTTGGTATGGCTATTGCAATGAACAGGGCTATCAAAAGATCCAATTGTTTCCATGAAAGTGGAAGAAAAAATCCATGTCACATGTCAAGTAACCCATATATGATAGGATTTGGGATAACACAAATCCTATTTTCTCAGATTCCTGATTTTGATCAAATATGGTGGCTCTCAATTGTTGCTGCTGTCATGTCCTTCACGTATTCTTCGATCGGATTAGGCCTTGGAGTTGCGAAAGTTGCAGGTCCCTATTGTTCAATTTTGCATAATTCAGTGATTCAAAAAGTTGTTTGATCAATTACTAAACATGGTTATATTAATTTTCTACTACAGCTAATGGAACCATAGGAGGTAGTTTCACTGGAATAAGCATTGGAACTGTGACTCAAACACAAAAAATATGGAGGAGTTTCCAAGCTCTTGGGAACATTGCTTTTGCATACTCATTTTCAATCATCCTCATTGAAATTCAGGTATATATTCGAAAACATTCAGGGTATGTTTAATACTGTCAGTCAAATTCACAAGACGAGCACTCACTTTCTTCGTCTTACAATAAACAGGACACAGTCAAGTCCCCACCATCAGAGGCAAAAACAATGAAGAAATCCACGCTAATAAGCACTTCTGTAACAACACTCTTCTACATGCTGTGTGGCTGCATGGGCTATGCAGCATTTGGAGACCTTTCCCCCGGTAACCTCCTAACCGGATTTGGATTCTACAAACCGTACTGGCTTCTCGACATAGCAAACGCGGCCATTGTAATCCATTTAGTCGGAGCCTACCAAGTTTACTGCCAGCCACTTTTTGCCTTCATCGAAAAGTATGCAGCAGAAAAATGGCCAGAAAACAAACTCATAGCCAAAGATATCAGAATCCCAGTTCCATTTTTTCAACCTTATAGCCTAAACCTCTTTCGATTTGCCTGGAGAAGTGGATTCGTAATTTTAACCACTGTTATATCAATGCTTTTGCCTTTCTTCAATGATGTTGTGGGAATTCTTGGAGCATTTGGATTCTGGCCATTGACTGTGTATTTCCCAATAGAAATGTATATTGCACAGAAGAAGATAGAAAAATGGAGTTCAAAATGGATTTGCCTGCAAATGCTGAGTATTGCTTGTTTAATAATTTCAGTTGCTGCAGCAGCTGGTTCCATTGCTGGTGTGGTGCTTGATCTTAAGGTTTACAGGCCATTCAAGACTAGCTACTGAGTTGTTGGGATTATTAATATGTGATTTGATGGTGTTATGTATTTTTGTTTTGAATTTGTCTGCAAATAACTGTAAAAATGGCAGTGAATTTCACCTTTCTTCATTCCGTATTTAAAATAAGAATTTGATTTCGCATTGAATTTTTTATGATATTTAAGTTTCGATAATTGGATCTATGTTGACAGACTCCATCCAGAAAAATAAAAAATAAAAAAATTAACAACTTCGTCTCAAGATTTTTGTTTCGAAAGATGAATCATTATCACCTAAATAAAGGAACTGTTGACCCCCCAAAAAACATACAGATCCCAAGGCCACTCACGTCCACGCAAGTTGGGTTCCTGTATACTTGGACAAATCGTTAGTCACACATGACCTTCTCCGTGAGTGGTGGAGTTGGTCACACATACTCCGACGGTTAAGTCAGTTTGTGAAATAATTTTGGGTGTCGAAAGCTTTAAACGTGAGCCTCAAATATTAAAATGGGGGTCGACTTTGGGGTGGAAAAGTAAAATGTGTGAGTGGCAAGAATATAGATTTGAGAGTCTAAACTTGCATTACCCTTGAATAACACTAAGTGTGAGTTGTTATACTTTGGGCAAAATGAATGGAGTCCACCGGATGATAGTGCACGTGACCTCATCCAAGCGACTTCCTTCTCGTCATATACATCAATTAATCTCAACCTTAAATGCTAAGACCACTTGTGTATCCATAAAACCTAGTCAGTACTTTAAACTTGACCAAATAGGATGGTGGCGGTGGTAGTGAGTTGTCTTGTCAACTCACATGGTGCGAGATCCATTCAAGATCTCGTTACCACCTCATCCTTGGCTTGCTCTTCCGAATGTAACGGGGTCAGTCCAAGTGTTTTATGTGGAGAAGATTGGTCATTCGCACCTGAATTGGTTCGTCTGCGTGTAGCTGGGTCACCATATGTCATTGTATGAGACATGGGCCCCTAAGCTGTTTGCCATGTAGGCTATATGTGCCCCTTCATGGGTCATAATTTTTCAAGGCGTCATAGAAACAACATGTGATTTTTGTCGAACGTATGTCTTGCTTTTCAAAGCTCTACGAGAAATCGTATAAATATAGTTTCAAATACATTGAGATCACTAGATGGCTAAAATGTCGAATGGAAAAACAAAAAGTTTTTGTCCAGTAAGGATCCACATAAATTAAAGATCAAAAGTTGGGGTTGTGGTTGCGAGGATAATTTAATTCAATCTCAAATGTTTAATTCGTCAAGAGCTGAGGACTTTCCTTGTAATTTAGCTAGAAACCTATGATCAAATTTGATTAAATTCACAAATGACCACCCAATTTCATATAATATTTAGCTATGATCACCTAATTTCATATAACATTTCATCATCGTCACCCAATTTCTTTAATTTTAAAAAGGGTAAAACGGTAACTTTGTATTATATATTTAAAATAATTTTTTTTAAAAACAAAAGTAAAAGTTTTATTTATTTTAAAAACGTTTATTTTAAAATAAATTTTTATTTTATCTTAAAAATATTTTTTTAAGTAAGTTTTTATTTTATTTTATTTTTTTAAGGAACTTTTTTTTTAAAATTAGTTTTTATTTTATTTTTAAGAAGTCTTTTAAGTAAATTTTTATTTTATTTTTCTAATTAACTTTTTTTTTAAATAATTTTTTACTTTACTTTACTTTATTTTTTTAAGTAACATTTTTTTTTAAATAAGTTTTTTTTTAAAAAAAATTTGTTTTATATATATAATGCAAAGTTATCGTTTTACCACTTTTAAAACTAATAAAAATAGTGAAAAGAAGTTGGGTGTTCATGGTGAAATATTATATGAAATTGATGATTATGATGAAATAAAATCAAATTGGGTAGCCATGGTAGCACTTAGTATAAAATTGGGTGATCATGATGAAATAAAATAAAATTGATTGATGATGATAACATAAGTATAAAGTTGGGTGGCAAAACCATCAAACAGAACAAATACTCTATAGACTGGTCTTCTGTTTTAATACTATTAAATTTCGTTTTCTTGTTCAGATATAAAAAAATTTGGTGTGCTTTGCATATGTGCAATTATTTAATCCATGGTCTTTACGAATAGGTTAATAAATGGTTCTTGAGTTGGGATTCCAGCAAAAAGAACTTTAATCATTCCTCCAAATGCCAGCAAAAAGAACTTTAATCATTCCTCCAAATGATTCCGGGTTCTGTCTCACCCGAGCCAGGACCAAAGCTCATTAGTTAGGGAATCTTGCTACGAAATTTGTCAATTTTTGGGTTTTTTAAATAGTAATAACAATATTGACTCGATATTTTGTAGTAGTAGTTCTACTAGAAAGAAGTGCACAAGAGGAGAAACAATTATGAGGGGTGGAGAGAAGTAGTGAGGAGGGTGTTTATGAATGGTGGTTCAATGAGGAGAATATTGGGATTCAGTAGTGTTGGGGATTCGATCCCTGGTCATTTGTGCTACCTTATTAATGAAGAAAGTGTATTTTGTTAAAACACGTTTTTACTTATATACACAAAACTGGATCTGCTGACACGTGCTCTGTTGCTGGCCGTTGGATGAAATCTGAAACGGGATATTATTTGTGACGACTGTTCATTATTCAATTAATTGGTTTTCATTCTCTCTGGCTTCCTGAAGAATGGTTCGAGAGAGTTCTATTCTAGGGTTTGAGAAATCCTTTCGATTGTTCATCTCCTTCAAGTTCTGATACTTGAATCTTGAGTGTTAAGCATAGAATATGTGATTTCCTTGTGTGGAGATCTG